>UCOJ01000064.1:0-262001 GCA_900474305.1 Cecidostiba fungosa | reverse complement strand
CACTAGGCGAAACTGAATGTCAAAGCGAACCATATAGATTAGATGTAACCTAGGACTTGATAAAATTTAACATCATAAATGAATCAACGAAAGTACAGAAGGTAGATAAAAAAACAATTAAAATCGTTACAAATAACTATTCAGATTTCCATTAATTCAGTATGAATGATTGCAATAATATGAAATGTATCAATAATGATTTACTGTTCTAATAAAATGGGAAAAATTGTTCTCCCTAAGTGCTTTTATAGCTATGTATAAAGTGAGTCGCGTTCGTTGAATAAACGCAACGGTATTCCCAAGCAGTGCGTCTGGCAACGAAAATCAAAGAAAACTTAATCCCTTTTTAAATAAAAGTCACTCGTCGCTCTTCCACGTACGTCGTCGCTCGATGACGTATTCCCAGCCCACAAAAAAAAGCGTAATAGATTTCTCACCTGCGGCCGCATTATCTTCATTCTTCTAGTAGAGTTTTAAGTAATCGGCTCAATCTGCTAAGAGATAAGACTATCGCGAAAGATCAGCACCTTAAAAGCGTAAACATTCCGTCGATGTGCAGCTCCTCATATAAAAGGTGATTCCTTCCTGTTGCGAACAGTCAGTTTTATTTATTTAAACTACGTGCGTTTCGCGTTGTGGTGTTGACTCGACTAGAAAGAGAGAGAGAGAGTTTCATCAGTGCAACGGATTGAGGATCACTTTACGAAAATGGCATTCAAGTTTATTACTGCTGGCCTGCTCGTGGTTCTCCTGAGCTCCTGGGAAATCGACGCCCACGGCAGATTGATGGAACCTGTGAACAGAGCTAGTGCTTGGAGAAAAGGCTTCCAAACACCTAAAAATTACAATGACAATGCGAACTTCTGCGGTGGTTTCGGGGTAAGTCGATTAAGCATACTATTAGAAGATACCGCTATGTCATTCAAGGTATAAAAATATTAATTCAAATCTTCAGATTCAACATGGAACTAAAAATAAGGGAAGGTGCGGAACATGCGGTGACAACTTTGCTGACCCTCAGCCCAGAGCTAACGAAAACGGTGGAAAATACGGACTTGGAACAATCGTTCGCAGGTGAGTTTTCTTTCCCGTCATAAATATATTACAGCCATACAATTTATTACACAACTTTGTACTAAATCAACAAAATTCAAAATATACAGATACAGTCCAGGCGAGCATATCGACCTACAGGTCGAAATAACGGCCAACCACATGGGTCACTTTGAGTTCTCGCTGTGTCCATTAAACTCGACTCTGGAGCTCGAAACCGAGGAGTGTTTCGACGCCAACCGTCTCTACCTCCTCGACGGTTCCCTCGAGTATCCAGTAGAAGGCGGTAAATTGGGTATGTTCAACATGAAGGTCGCGCTACCGCCAGGTTTGACCTGCGAGCACTGCGTGCTCAGGTGGCACTATCACTGCGGTAACAACTGGGGAACCTGTCCGGACGGAACCGGCAAAGTCGGATGTGGGAAACAGGAGAACTTCAGAACTTGCTCCGACATTGCCATTCTGTGAAGAAGGAAATGATTTTCAAGTAACTGTACATAATAACTTTTGAATTAAAGATACTCTCATAGAATAGTAGTGCCTGAATATTGGATGTAGTGACGAGACGATAGTGAAATACTTAGGATTATTGTTTTGATACATGACGTTGTAATTGTTTATTGTAATAGGAATTGCGTGAAGAAATTTGACGTCGAAATATCTATTTTTATGGTGTTTTGCTATAAAAGTGTAGATATAGAAAAGATTTTTTATGTAATAAGAAGAAATATTGTAGAATTTATTATTTTTTGATCAACTTTGTAAATTAACATTATTATAAATACAGTTTTTACTCTTCGTAAAAAAATCAAATCACAGTTTCGATAAGTTCTTTGTCTTCAGCTGTTGACGTAGAATTTCCACAACATCCATAGCACAGCCCCAGCTCAACGTCACTCCGCTTCCTCCGTGTCCATAATTATGAATTATCTATAAATATTAAGCAAAATTAGAAAAATAGAACAATATTCGCATCAATACAGTATTCATAAAGTTTAAAAAAAATATTGACCGTGAAGTATTGTCCTTTATCAGTACGTACGATTTCTGGTTCTAAACGAATTGCATTTCTTCCAGGTCGAAGTCCGACCCATTTTTTTAAAACTTTAGCGTTCTACAAACAAAATCGAGACGTACGTTATATTGTTAAGCAATGGATACGATAGTTAAAAATATAGAAATAAGGTAACTAACATCAAGAGATGGATACAAACGCTTGCATCCATCCAGAATGAATTTCAAGTCATTCGGGCATACAGATGTGTTGAAATCGTTTTCTTGATGCGTACCGCCTAAAACCACTGATTCCATGCTAAAAATCAATTTGTTTATAGATTATTATACTAGTCTATTGGCACCAATTATGAAAAAACAAAATAAAATACTTTGGAATAACATAATTTCCATCGTCGTCTTCCTCTGTAAAAGTTTCAAACATCCAAGGAGCTTTCACCTATATAATCAAGTGTGAAAATCAGTCAGAAACATATAAACGTAGATACGAAATGAATAATGACTATTTACTCTTATAACTTGGCCTCGTACTGGAATGACTGATTTATCAGAACATAATTCACGTGAGCCGATACCAGTACAATTGATCACTACATCGAATCCCTGGTCCGTCAATTTTTTCAAATCCTTGATTTTCGTTCTGACTAACCTTACTTTCATCGATCTCAGTTTTTTCATTAAAAATGGTAATAATTTCGTTGGCTCGCAAGTGTACGTTAAGTAATGATAGCCACCACTGAAATTTAATAACATTTTTAAGCAAATTTTTGAATACTTGATTTTGACTAAAACAAATCATTAGATAAATTACGTATAATTTTTTTTCTTCATCTCACTTAATCGGTCCAATTGTTCCTGGTTTAGCTTAATATTACCGTAGACAACGTCAGCCCAAACCGGCGCTGGGAGACCGTCAGCATCTGACGTTATACGATAAACTGGTATCAAGGAAATTCCAACATCCGAAGCTATGTCGCTTTTCCAAAAACCTTCCATCCATTTATGCGTTACAAGAGACCACTGACTAAAAAAGTGTGAGATTGTTTGATTAAAATGTGAAGAATGTTCTGAGAACTAAATTGTAAGTATAAGTAATAATTACAGTATTTTGTTCTCATCCGTATCGGCGATAATGAAAGGAGTCCAAAACCCGGCGCTGCCATCGCCTGTTGTATTCGGCGAGAAGTTCTCCGAGAAAACTGTTAGTTCCACAGATGGAAAAGCCTCCTTCACAGCCACAGCCGTGGTGATTCCAATAACACCAGCGCCCACTACTGCCACTCGCATGTTTGTAATTGGCTTTTGTTTACAATTATTGCAAACTTTATAACAAATTTTGTCACCGATACTTACGAGAACGGTGACAAACACTTGCCGTAAGAACTTATGTCTGTTTTTGTACACAGCAGTCGACGAGCTGCTCTTATCAATCAACGGAAAATAACTAAGATATCAGTGCGTGAGAGACGAGAGTGTATTTGTTAATTGATACAGCTCGACAGTGTACAGACAGTGAAACACATTCGTTGATAATCACTGTACAGTGCAATTTTGAAAAAGATTTAAATCTGAGGACCAGTGTTTTGGCTTACTTATTTATTCTTTATAACAATAACTGATACAACGATTATAAAATGCATAATTATTTAAAATTGATAAATAATATTCATATATATTATACTAATGAAATTTCTATACATCAAATTTTCGATGATACGTAATGAAACAGTACGTAACTACTACCTATATTTTATACTTTACATACAATATCGATTTTACAATAACAGATCATAATAATAAAGCTCTTTAAAAAAAAATACTTACGTATAACTTAATCAATATCAATATCAATATTTTATAAGATTCAATTCGTAGAAAAAAATGAAATTCTTAATTTACTGTGATGCGTTTTTCTTACTTTCAGCTTTATCCAACGGAGGTCTCTGTTTTGTATTGCCTCTTCGCGCGTTCGATGCCGCATTACTTGATTTCACCTTCGCGCTGCTTTTAGGTGCTACGGCAGGTCGATTTTCAACTTGTGATGATTTATTTCTTGAATTATTGTTACGACCAATTGATCTCATCTTCTCGCTGTTGTTGGATGCAACTGTTGGTCGATTCTTAACCTGAGATGATGGTCTATTTGTTAGACTAGTTGGTTTCGTCTTCGCATTATTATTAGGTGCAACTGCTGATGGTTGGTTCTCAACCCGAGATGGTTGATTTCTAAAATTGTTGTTACGACCTTGTCTAGGGGGAGCATTTTTGACACTTGATTTAGGCTTTTCATCTATTGGCCTTGCATTTGCATATCTTTGACCGAAACTGATATTCACGAAATCAGCAACTGTCAGTCTGTAACATTTATGTGGAGAGCTTTCGTACAGAGTTAAACCAGCTGAACAAATTAATTTTTAATTCGTTAGTTGAATAATATGTAATCAACAAAAATATACTATGCATTTACGAACCTGTAAATGGAGAATCAAAAAGAACTTCATAGACATTATTCCATTTGTCCTCCTTTTCTTGAATGCCTATAATGGTTCCTTTATGTCCTAATGGAACTGTGAAATTCTCTCTACAGCAAATAATTCTATCAAGTAACTTATGCTGAGCCTTTATGTCTGGTGGTATCAAACCTATGATTGTCCCTGGTTTAAATAAAAGTTGATAAAAGACTTCTGTATCTACTACTTTGGGCTCTGACTGCTTTGATCGAAAATCGCAGAGAAATTTGTCTAGTCTTGGTACGCCATCCAAACCCAGAGTTTTTGTGCCGCATTCCAAGAATGTAGTATACGAAACTTGCTGTTCGAGAACCCACGTTTTAACAACGTTCAATTCATTCGATCTGAAAATATTTAATATTATAAAAATTTCTATTCTTTAATAATCTTACAATATGTGAATAAAAATTAAAAGTACCCTTGCGGAAAAAGTTCCGACACTGAAAATGTGCTTGATGTCAGGTGTTTGTTTAAATTCACAAAAAGATTAGGAAATTTTTCTATATAGAGCTTCAGCAACTGAACCGCTTTTTGACTGTAGTACCAACAGTCATTCTTCTTGTGTGTGTATCCAAATAACTGCAATGCAGACAGATTTGTAGATTAATAAATAGTAAAAGGTTTGTTGTATACAAAAATTTTAAAAACATGAAGCATTCTTACTTCTTTTTGTTGTTTAGGAAATTTAATACGAAGTCCTATATCGTGATACTTCAACTCGCCGAATTTGTTAGTGTCTTGTACTACTATTAACGAACCTGTAATTCGATTAATCAAAGTCGAGTTGATTGATAATGATTCGGCAATTATATTGGAGCTCATGTAATCATTATTCTTAACGAAAAAATTTTCCGTCGTTGTGAAAATCGGTTCTTCAGTAACGTTCAATGATACGATAACCCGTTGTTGTCGTAAATTGACACTCTTTATCTGAAAAAATTAACAAAGTAATTTTGAATTTATTATTAAGTGTTTAAGCAAATTTTAGGTAACAATGTGGTATATGCATGTAAACTAATGCAAATAATTACCCGTCCCATAGAGCCATAATTAGGGTATCCAACCATAAAGCAATAATTTGAAGTAGCAAAAATATCTGCTATAGATTTATACAACATCAGATCAACTCCTATAAATTTTGCTTCTTTAACGATAAGTTGATAAGGACAAGTGTTTGAAAGAGTACTCCATCTTGTTTGTAAATTCACTTTTCCGGAATTCCCATAAACATATCGCTTTCCCATTGCGGGAAAAACATAAACTAATACTTCTGTTTTTCCAATAACAATACCACGACTTTTTTCATACCTAAAATAATACATTTATTAACAATTTATAATTTTATAGAAGACAGAAATTCTTAAAAAAACTTACATTTCGCTGATTATAAAATATTCTTTCTCTAAAATTAAACGAGAATTATCGGATAATTTACTGTGTTTTAAATTATCTTCACTATAATTCTTCCAAAAGTTTACAAGCATAATTTTGTTGTCGAAATCGGTTACGCCTATAACGTGAGCCTCTTGAAGGTATGGCCAATTTATGTACACTATTTGTCCCAATAGCTCTTTTGCTATTTCTTCAAGATTGAGTTTTGGTTTATTTGACACGTTCAATATCATTTTTTCGATTTTCATAGGACGATTACAAATTGTTTTTGACTAAAGCCATACGTATAAATTTAGAAAAGATTATGAAAAGAAATGTAAATAACTAATTGTAAAGTTTTATACAAATATCTATACCTCAATCATTTGGAATCCAAACGTGTGAGGAATATGTTTAAAAGTGGGGAATCCCGGTAAACTAAGATCGAAACGAACATTCCGACAAAGACCTTTGATTAACTTATTCTTTGGCACATTCATATCTGCTATGTTTATTCGTTCCATTTGAGCATGATTTATAAATGAACCAAACACTTTATCCACAGGATAATAGCCCATATCGGTTTTAGTATAAGTGTAAACACACGTCAACCCATTCGTATTTCTATGACGTTCTTTTGGATTTAAAGATGGGCTGTACGAATCCATCGCTTTAAATTAAAAAAATTGATATTAATAAAAATAAAATGTATGAAAAAATTTCATGAGAAAAAAAAATTACCACTTATCAATTCCTTTTCGTTAATGAAAGGTATTAGAACTATTGCTTCCCAGTCATTGATTTTACCATTCAAGTCAATTTCAAATTCTTTAGGATAAAAGTGAATTATTGGTGAATTTGAATTTGTCAAAAGAAATCGCAAAGGTTTGGGCAACAAATGACTATTTGCTGGTGGTAGAACTGCTAATAAATGTTGTAAAGGAAGAAAAGGTTTTGATATATCAAACTTAAAATTTATATTTTCCAACCCTTTTACATCTCCAATGAACGGTGCGTAGTGATAAGGGAAATACCACGACCAACTGCAGCAACCATGATAATAGTAATTTAAAGTCCACTGAATAGCTCTAGTATATTCTTGGACTAATGGCAATATTAGTGACCTAAAAAATTATTTACAAATTATTGATCTAAAAAATTATCAAAACTTTTCATAATTGTATTTAAAATAATCATACTCAGAAACATCCTTGAACTTAAGTTTCTTTAGGTAATAATCCTTTCGCTGAATTTCAAAATTCGTATACTCCTTTGTCTGTGTATCTTGGTCTGAATCATTCACATCTCCTCTCTTAGATTTAATAGAAAGTTGTTCAAAATCATTCTTAATAACTTCAGCTACTTTAGCCTCTTCCATATTGCAGATTTTACTTGCAAATATTTTATGTTCAATGTCAGAAAGAGATTTTATATACTTCTCAAAACGAGATAAATTCAATTCTCCAGCTTCATTGATATATCCTGTAAAAATAACATAAGAATTAGACAAGAAATATTTTATTTTTTTCATTAAAATACTAATAATTTAATTACCATCTAATGTTGGCAGAACTTCTATATAAACGGAATATAATAGTGGTAGTGCTCCATTCACAATGTTCAAATGTGGTAATTGTGGTATAAAATCATTACCAACTAAAAATCCAATAAGCACCCAATCGTCAATAATTTTTTCCAAGTCAAATTCAAATTTTAATTTTGATTTAATGGATGCAAATTCGTACTCCAAGTATTCTCTAAATAATGATAAATGAAGAAGATGAAAATCAGATTCTTCAGGTGTCAACATCTTTTTGGTTTTGCCAAATATATTTTTTTCACGTAATAGTGAAAAGTGAGGCTCGTGTATGCACAGACCAAGTACAATCAGATCTGCATCCAAACTATACAAACAGTGTCTAGTATTTGAATTATAATTTGGCTGGGCTTTGTGATATCTAATAAATTGCATGATTTTATGTTCACCTTCTCCCGGTGCCTGAAAAATACAATTTTTATCATCATTTTAATATGATATACTATCTATGATTTAGACAAAAAAGCTAATAATAATTTAAAAACCTCTGAGCCACTAAGAATAATTTTACATTTCTGCCACAATGGATCTGTTGAGACTTTATAAGCAATGAAATGTTTCATGTGGTCTATCAAATCAGCCATGAATACTGTTCCTGGCGTTATGGAGTTAGCATCAAAGAGTTTATCTGTTTGTAAAATGTCTCTCTCTAAAAGAGAGTTATCGAGATCTCTTGCCACTCGAAAACGATTGGCTCTTTGTTGATTCATCTTAGCTCTAGGTGCGACCCCATCAAAAGCTAAGAACAAAACTTCTAGAGGCTTCACTATACGAAAGATAATTTCAACATATCTTGAGACATTTTCAAAAATGTCTTCATCTGAAAACTCCTTCTTTCCAATCCGGAAATGTACATCCGAATCATCGGGATGCGAACACGTATGAATGATAGAATTCATATCCAAGTAGAGGTTGTCATATTGAGGAATCTGCAAATGGAAGAAATTTCTATAAATAACTACCACTAAAACTACGAGCTACCACAGCATGACTCATCGTACTGTATAATCTATACATGCACTTATCAGCAAAGACAGTCAACTACACTGTACTCAGAAGTTATTCTAAGATTTACTTAAAAATAAACGAATATACTCACTTCGTGTTCCTTGATAATCTTGTTAATGCAAGGATATCTCTCGCTTATGAATCGAAAGAACTTTGGCACGCCCATTGTGTATTTTTGTTTTACACACGCACACACACTCTCTCTCTCCACAGCTTTGAATACACACAACAATAGTTTTCCAAAATATAATATAACAAAGTTTTCAATATTCAATGTTCTTGTATTGTTAACGATAATCGCGACGTTTATATACGATACCGTTTCCTGTCGATAAGCAAATATAAATAAGCGACTGCACGCATGGACACGTCGAAATAAACTTGCACACGACGCCGAGAAGCCGGTCTGCGAATGATGCAATATTGTTATGGTGTGCACTGTGCAAATCGGAAAGAGCGAGCTGCAGAATACGAGACGTATAAAGAGGGGATCCCCCTCCCCTAGCTTCCTCCTCGCGAGCAGGAGCAAAATATCAACACTCGCGGCTGCTCTGACTTGGTGTCCTCTGATTGGTTTCAGCTGCGTTCTATATAGAACAATCAGCATCTTATGCGGCTTAAAATAGAATGTCTAAAACGAGGTCCAGCAGTAAGGTGCATATTATATATGATAAATAATACAAACTTATTCGACTAATGAAGCGTGTGCAGTTACTGAAAAAAAAAAATAAGTCTCTATAACGAGTAAAACTCAACGAATTGACTGAACGAAAGTCAAACGCTTATAATAAATTCTCGGGCTTACAGATACTTCGAAATCAAATTTTCGCGCTATTCAGTAACAAAATCGAGTGTGTTCGTTATTTTACGACGGTAAAATCTGCAGATGGTAAAAGAGAATTCTACTTCTGATTGTAAGATCAGATAATTTTTTTTTATTAAATTTCAATATAGTGAAATATATTAATCGTTTTTATTCATATAATTTGGCGTAGTTATTGACGATTCGCTACAAAATTAAATTCTAAAGAAATAAATATCAAAGCTATACTTAATTGAAACTTCAAATTTGAATAGATAAACCATTTCTTTGACCAGCCAGAGCCGTCTTTGTACGTAGGACCAAGATACCCGGGCCTAGGGCCCCAGGCTTCTGAGGGAGAGTCCTAAATTTATAAAAATATATAGCTCTCAAACCCACATACCCCACACGTCGCGAGTTTTAATAAGAGAATGCTTTTATAAAAATATCTCGGACATCGAAGGAAGGCAACCTAGTATATACAAGAAAACACCTAATATGATATTCATCATTTTCAGTAACTTAGAAAAATGCAGATTTCCTAGGCGTTAGCCCCCATATTTCGGGCTACCACCTATGATATTCATCATTTTCAATAATTCAGAAAAAATTATTGATTGTAATTTTTTGAGAGTCAGTAAAGAAGCCAATTTTCTAGAAGTTGGGAGCAAAGAGGAGGTAAATTTAACGTTGTAGTATATCTATATAAACAGTATATTAAGCTTTTGGCAAACGGTAGGTTTAACCCATTTTTCCTAGTTTTACTCTGGGCCCCAACGATACCTGGGCCTAGGGCCTCATACCTCATAAAGACGTCCCTGTCGGACCAGCAATGTCGGTCAAAAACCGTACCATTTCCTCATGCGAACATACCTCAAGCTGGCGCGAAAATTCAAATTAATCTCAAGTATAAACAACTTGAAATTGCAATTTACGTCCCAACTGATTGTCAAACGTTTTTATAATAACATTGTAAATTCAATGAAAACGTTCTACTGCACGCATGAATGCATCGAATGAATACACAACATTCAATCACACTCTGATACATAGATTTACCAATAAATAAGCACAATAGCACGCAGCAGAGATACGGAACAATTGTAGTGAATTTTTTTCGATCGTACAGTGAGAGGGTCAGCATAGCAGCAGTAACAGCAGATTACCAAAGAGAAAGAAATAGCCGGAAGGAGGAATGAAACAACTATTCCTTTCGCACCGCTGGCAGCAGCAGCAGCAGATCGCACGCAGCCCCTTCTATACCGGTAATTCGATCGAGTCTCTCTCTCTCTCTACTACATCTTTCGCCGTCGTCGTTTTTCTCTCTTTCTCTCTCCGCCGCAGTCGGATATGAAAGTCACACCGGTCGCTAAACGGAATTCGCCTCTTGTAACGATAGTCTACTTATTTTATCGGCCTTCCAATATGCAATTCAACCTTCGCTGGAATTCGAAAAACCAAGCCGACAATTCTCTCTATATTATTATTATACTTACATATTGTAATTTATGATACAATGCAAACTGTATATTTAAATAAACATATATAACAGCATAGAGACAAAGAGCGAAGCCGACAAACGTCTTAGTCATGCATGTCCAAGCCGTTTAATAATATCGTCGCGCACACGCGCACATATAATACGCAACCCCGAAAGAATTTAAATTCCTCGCGCGCACTCGAAAAAAAAGTCTCACGTTCACGTGAGAGATAATCCCCATAACGCACCTACACCGATATGGGTCAATAAGTCGGTGTGTCCGGTATATATAAAAAGGCCGGTTTCTTTGTGTCTTTTATTATGTAGCTGCAGCTCCTCTTTTCTACCTGATCTTTCGGCTCTCGCATCTCCTGACGATGATGATGATGCAGAGGGGGAAGAATGACTCTCCGTCAGAAAAAAAGAAGGAAATAATTTCTCTCTCGACTCGCTCTCTCAACAGGTGCGGATGCGCATCGACGATGACAATCTTTTATTAATGGCTTCTCGGAGCAGAAGAAGGTCGCTCTCGGGGAATATTTAAAAAAGAAAAAAGGGGAAAAAAGAAGCCTCGCGCGGTGAACGATCTATTATTGCGCGAGTTGTAGTGGACTACATTTATTATGTGACGCGTGTGTCTAGGTAAATCAGGTTGAGGTGTGTAATTTTGCTGCGCCGCGACGTTAAAGATGCAGGGAATGTTGATATACGTAGCTTGTTTATATAGGAGTTTTATGCTCAGGTATGATAAACGATGCCGCGAGCTGCTGAGCTCGTCATCTAATGGATCTTCTGTTCGACATTATATATATATATACATTTTTTTTATATCCTCGCGCAAATAATTGGAAAATTGACCGATCAGAAGTAGCTCTCGGCTGTAAATCAATAATAAGTCGATAACTAATATGTGTTTATTATTGAACGATGATTTGTACAAGGATACAATATTATATAATACACATCAGAGCAGTGCGCCCGATTTATAATTCATCAGTAGTCCACCCCACGTACATTCGGTTGCCAGAGAGATCGCCACAGCGCAATTATATCATATCGATTTTCCACAAAAGGGCAGAGCGGCGGCGGCGGCAGGTTATTACCCAGTACATGTATATCCCATTTTCATCGGCCCTTCACGCGACACATAATTATAATATAATATATTTTTTAATAATCCATCTAAATAGATATACACAAACCGCATAACAACGAGCATAAACGAGAGTCTCGCATAACCGCCGCGCGGTTCATTCATCATCATTGTCTTTGTGTTCCTTTTACATAACAACCAAGAGAGCTCTGACCCAAAGCGAGGAATCCGCAGGCAAAAAATCCGGCAAAAAATAAGCTACACCGCAGAGAGCGCAAACTCCCATTTTCCAAGACATAACTCCGCTGCAGGTGACCAGCAGCAGCAGCAGCAGCAGCAGCAGCGACTCTCCTCTCTCGACCCGAGGTGCTGGAGAAAATTCTCCGCTGCACACACACACAGGCACAAGTATACGTATAAGCAAGTACGTATAGAACGAGAGAGCCACGAGAGAAGAGAGAAGCAGAGGAATAAGGAAAGCCATATACAAGTACATGACGTATAAGAGAAGGACGGCGCGCGCTGTAGCGGTGACCAGGCAACGGCGAACAAGTAGGAAGAGAGAAGGAGAGGGCCCAGGTGAGCGGTGGCGGTGGCACAGGTTCGCCAGGCGAGTGCCGCGGGCCCCCCTGGCACTCTCTCTCGAGCGTCGGGGCCGAGCAGTAGTATAACGCGAGCCGGTAGCGGCCGCGCGCGCTTTTACCCGCCATAAGGAAAGGAGACACGAGGAAAAAAAACTCAGGAGCCGGATTTCGCGTCTCTCTCGCTCGCTCACCGAGACATGACCCGGATCCCCTTTCTCTTTCGTGTGTCGAGGATGTACCCGTGTTCCCGAGAGTGCCGAGCCTGCTTGTGATCCAGATTCGCCTGTTGGTTGTTTTTTTCTTTCGTATTTCGCGCCAGAAAACACTCTTGTTCATATACAGAGGGTGCAACGACTACTGTGTGTTATTGTGTGATACTCGAAGATCGGTTGGGAGAGACAACGCGAGGAGTGTCGACAGAATATGCGGTAGAATGATGAGGATCCAGGAAGGATGGCTCCCCATCGCCCTGGCGCTGCTCTGTCTGGTGTGCAGCATCGGCGGACGCGCGCAGGAGATCGGCACCGCCGGACAGCAGCAGATCGGTACCGGTAAGAAATCGGTTTCCTCAATACATACCTACCTACACGGGCTTTTTGCCGATTTTCAAAGTGTGTTATTGTCGTTAGCAAAGTTTGAAGAAGCAAAAAGAAAGTAGAAAGTAGTAATTTATAATTGCAAGCGAATTGCTTAGGCCGAGTTTAAATCAGTCGTAATGGCTGCAATAATTACGGGATTCAAAAATGCGGAAAGACGGCCGGCAAAAAGTGACGCAGTTTTAAAACTCGTTACTTAAAATAATAAAATCCGCCTCGGCGATGCTATCTCGCGAGAGCACCCGATGGGTGGATATATACGTGCCAGCATTGTATTTCGTATATATATACTACTGCGGCAAAAAGCCTCTCCATAACTCGATCAAGTTCTGTGACCTGGAAACGCGATACATTGTTGCTAGCCTCTCGCGGTAAAAGATTTACCGCAAAACACGGTATTATCAATCATCTTTGAGTCTACAAATAAAAAAATTTCGTCGCATAATGGTGCGCGAAGCACCGTAAATCGGTAGAACAGTGATTCGCTGAAAAATTCCAGTATAGGCTTTGACGCGCAGCTGTCGCGATCGATGATGAGTCTGGAGAAACGTGTAGACCACCGAGAGCAAATATGACTTTCCTCGATTAGTACCTGGCATCACACAGCTGGTAATCAAATATTACGGTGCAGCAATTAGGTTTATAGTTGCTGCTGCGACAAAATTAGCCGACCTGCGCTGGTCCCTATTATTCTCTTCAATTTTTTTTTTTCCGTGGAACCGACAAATTATACGTGTTGCGCTATACTGATATACCCTCGCGAATTTCTCGGAAACTGCTCTCGACGAAAAATTGGGAAACCTGGTGGCGCGTGGCAGTTTTCTATAAAACGCGACGACTGAAATACGCGTGCGGACTGTTACATGATGACTGCAGGTATCCCGATTTATATACGTTAGACGAGAACTTTAACGATATGCTTCCAAGGCGTAACAGAGTATGTAAAATTATGTGACCGTCGTTCTAATTTTCGATCAGGAAGTAGCGGTTGCACAATCCGCTCTCTTTTTCCCAAATTCGCTTGCCGTCATTATACTTTCATATTCATTACACGTTACGGCTCGTTTCTCTAACCGATTCCTAAAATTAAACGTAACCGATATCTTCGAACAATAAGAGCCCCGCTTATTACGAAATCGAAACTCGAAATCAGATTCGCAAATCATCCGCGGGCTGGGCTGCGATCGTAGCTTTTCTATTATAGATCACACTGGCAGCGATTCAATCAGGAGGTGGATGTGGCGTGACTCTCGAGATTGCTCTCTCGCTAAAATCTGGATCGCAGTAAATAAACCGGGCGATATATGTATATACACCGGCGTATACATACCGAGATTGCATCAGAATTTGTCTTAACACTTTATTCCAAGCAGGAGCTAATCCGATCGATCTTGAGAGGGATATAAGTCGAGTTAAGCTCGCCTACTTTTTGTCTATTTCGCGTGTTGGTGATTCGTTTGAAAATTCATTATAGTCACATTGAGCGCAGGACATCTTTTTAAAAGTATGCGCTCATCTCGCCGCCATAAATAGAGACGGCTCGAAAACTCCCACGCAGAAAAACGATGATCAGAAAACATCAGCCTACATATAATACGAACGTGAATTATTCCATTGTGCCGATGCCGCTGTGAGAAACCATATAGAATCACAAAGTTTCATCTGAAGTCGTCATCTGCCGCGATTTCGCGTTGCGGATTGACTTCAGAGAAAGAAACAACGATGTAGTTCTATTTTAGAATCAAAAATTACTTTTTTCCGCTCGGTAACGCACACACGCACCTGTATATCCTAAACCACAAAAAATCGTGTACACAAAGAAAACCAACAACGAAGAAGAAGAAGAAGAAGAAGAAGCGTCGCTCCAAAAAAATCGACTTCTCTCGCTCAGCCTCGTTCTCCAGAGCCGAGAATGGCCCTAGGAATTTCGGCGGTGCGCCGCGCGTATAATACCGGTTTCTTTCTGTCTCTCTTTCTCTCGGCAACATAACGGCGCCGCGTATCGAATGGCGGAGGAGTGCGTGGAGCGCGTCTCTCGAGAAGAAAACGAGTTCGTAAACGTTACGCGCGCATGTGCGTCTCTATGCGCTTCGGGATTTTCGACGAGCGACATACATTCTCGTTATTTGCATAACTCCGCGCGCCGCGAGAGAGCTGTGTTTGAAACAATAGAATTCGAGGTTCCTTTTCGAGAACTTGAATAATGTCCGTGTAATTAGGACTTGCAACAATACGTGCGCGATTGCAGCCTCAGCTCTGTGTGTGTGTATGTGTGTAATGAGGATAAACAAGCGTTTGGAAAATATCTTGTATGGCTAAATAATTATTTATAATCCGCGCGATTTAATTGTATTAATTGTGGAAAAGCATCATATGCATAACCGTGAGAAAAAGCAAATGACACTGCACAATCTAATCAATTTCTTTGGTCGTTCGTATTATATTCGCCAGATTTTATCGTCGCGCATTAAAATATCTCGCAATCCGCAGACTGCACACACGTACTATACTATACACCGCCGCACTCTCGGTTCTCACAAACCAATCCATCGCTGCAAGAAAGATTTTATTAAAATCCCATCATCCATTATGTGCACCGACTACTCGCATATATATACATAAGACACACAATATACAGGTATATAAAGAAGCATCGCAACAAGCCCATCTCTATAAAACGATAACGCCAACCACATCCCATAGGTATGGTATAAGCTATACACAGCCAGCCTCAACTGTCCATCGGCGTTTCTTTCTCTTCCTCTCTTTCTCCGCTGGAAAAATTCGCATGCCGGAGAACGGAGCGAGCGAGCGAGCAAGCGAGCGAGAGAGAGAGAAAGGTTAAAGACTCCTCGAGAGAAGGAAAAGAGCGATGGGAGGACGCGCGCGCGCGGCGGGACCGATCCTATATACAGTATATATACACAGCTCTCCCTATATACTACTATAGCTCGCGGGAAACCACGCGAGGTTTTTGCTCTCCGATGCATATCTCGCTGTTGCTGCTGCTGCTGCTGCTGAGGCTTTTCTTTTTCGATTACACGTTGTGCTACGGTTCCTCTCTATCTTCTTCTGTGTACTTATATATCTTTTTTCTTTGGACCGTCAGCGTTATTTTATTTTTCGGCGCGTGCGAAATGGTAACTTTTTAATTGGCACTGCGCGCTCTCTTCCGAAAGTGTTGTAATTTCAAAGCCGAGCGTTATGGTACGAGGATTGGATAAAAGGCTAGCTGTGTTACCTCAGAGTTTTTATCTTCTAATGGCCGCAACTACGCTTTCAATGACAATGGAAAATTAAAGTTCATTACCTCAGGGATTTCAGCGAGAGTTTTCTAAATTAAAGCGGTAAATACTTAACGAGACAGGCCGCTCACATCGTCACTGATTTCTCGTTGCATCTCGTTAAAGTCGAATCGGACTAATTGTTAATTATTTACCGAGTGCGGTTGATGACATTCGCCGAGTGGTCGATAATATGATTGAAACAGCTCGACTAAATTTCTTTAATAGCTCCGGGCGCTTATTTATGAGGAAATTAACGTAAACTTTTTCGCGCGTGAAAGTAGTCTTTCCGGGAACCGATTTACGTACAGATATATTCAAGTACAAGTCGGGTAGAAAGCTCATCTTCGTATATACCGATCTTTGCGTGAACTTGAACCTTTGTGAAAATTGTAAAAAAAAGAAGCGTAAAACCGGCTGCGTTTGCGGTAGAAGAAAAGAGAGCTAATAACATAATCTCTCGTCAACCTAAATCCGCGGCGCCGCGTTTCCAAATTGAGGTAATTTCGAGAGAAGAATAATGCAAAGTGTGCAGTGAGGCAATATCTTTGAAAAAGACCAGGCTCGTAATGTAAATTTTTTCCTTTCCGAGCTTTGCTCTCGCGAGTAGAAACAAAAGACGCGCTTCACCGCATAGCACTTTTCTCGCGCAATGCATAATTAATTATTACGAAGAAAAGACTCTCCAGCAAGTAAACTCAAAAAAGCGTACGTCTGTAGGTATACATAGCGATCGAATGAAGGCGTGATCCGCGTGATTCACGCTTGTAATAACACCAACATATATATCCATGGCTACCGCTTAATACTTGCACAGCAGAGAACCTGCGGCTTGACGAAAGTTTCGTCAATAACGGATCGTCCCGCTCGCGCTTGCGAGCGAGTGTATGACTAAGGACTATACACGCCATGACGACACTATTACTATATACCGATGTGTGTTCTACATACCGATCGCTCGGCGTGAATTTCCATCGGTCGTGATGCGCGCACACGTCTCTCTCTCTCTCTCTCTCTGCAGGATAAATTTTCGCCGGCGCGCTTGTGTTGCGACGATAAGATTGACAGGTTGCACGGCGTTTCGCGAACGTCACGTAACAGGTGGAAAATGAGAGGCGCGAAAGGACGTGAGGTTGGAAAATTCGATGCATGTGTATTACGAGCTTGAATGTTTTTTTTTCTCTTCGTCTCTGCATCAGATGAAGCGAGTGTGATTTATAGTAGCGTGAGATTCTCAGCTTGGAATATAAGCTTTATATTAGGATTGAGAAATCGCGGCGACGAGTTATGAGCGCTAAATGAGCGAATGCGCTGATTGGGACGGGGTTTTAGAAACTTTGATCTATCGCGCGCTTGTGGTAACCGTTTAAAACAATTTAGGTGTACGAATCGTAAGGAAAAACTTGATTACTCAGTCGACCGACAGTAAAACCCGACGACGGGCTAATTCTCTTTTTATGCAAATGAAGTTTTCTCTCCTGCTTACATATATATATACGAGGATGTAAACATACACACATACGAAAAAGCGCGCGCGTGGATTCACGAGGCTCGTTTTCCTCGGCGTCGTAATGGGTAAAATCATTAACGAGACAATGCGCGCTGCATCCGCTAGAAATCACCGTAAGCGCGCGCAGGTATATGTAATGTATAACAGTGAGCGGCGACGAGAACGACGCCTCCTCCCCTGTTGGTCTATTAGCTTCTTAAAACTAATTACGCTCGTTAATAATGGCTTTTTTATTATCGGCGGACAGTTTGTTATTATTACGAGGGGGCGCATCAAGTGTAACGAGAGATGCACCGAAATTACATTCTTATAGCTCTCGATCGCTAGAATATGGACACATTACGTAAGCAAACAACTGTTACTCGGAATAAGCCCAAGTGAGAATCCAATTACACGGCAGTCCCGATGCGAGTCCAGATAAAGCGAAGAAATGAAGGGAGGATAGGATTCTTCGTTATAACCTGAAACCTCTCCATAGCAGGCTATCTCTCGCGCGCGCGGCGGATTGTTTCCTTCCGCGATCGCGCCTGACTTTTTTTCGCACGTGTATATATTGTACGCGCAAAGACGGTTCAAATCGTACTATTAAGCTGCGACTGTCTGCGATTTTTTTTTCGCTTGTTCCTCTCTCCCGCGTTTCACACGCGAACGGAATACGTATATTATACATATAACCGCAAGGCCGGAGAAGACCGTTAGACGAAGAAAAAAAGGACACATTTGCGAGCGTCTCCGTGTATAATTATAACGTAAACGCGAGATTATTTTTTTGTTTCGAATGAGAGGATTTCGTCGGTTCGGAAGTGCAGAGAAAAATCACGGAAGCGTGTATTTCGTTAATGAACTTTTAAGCTTCGACGATAAAGCTAACCGAATAAAATCTGAAATATCTACTTCGATATAATTAGTCCGGGGAAGTTTCGTCACGCTCCACGGAATATTTCAGCAGTCGCGCAAACTTTCGATTCATAAATAAAATAAGTTGTAAACCGAGAGCGCCGGCATAAGAAGTAGTATAGCGTAAAAATGAAAACGGCAAATTATAGCTGCCAGGCGTGAGAATCGAGCGTTAATTTTACATCTAGGAGTTTCGCGATTTATGAATCGAGCAAAAAAAAATTAAATTTATTCATTGACACTAATAATATCTCAATTCCACGCGGTTAAACCTCGCGATGTTTATAAAAAAAAGGACTTTTCCACGCATTATAATTCTTCACTGCAGCGTAGTAGTGCGCTCGCCTTATTAGGAAAGCCGCGACGGCTCTTACATACGATTCTATATAGTCGACGCAATTAACGCCGCCGCAGACTCCATCAGACACGAGAGAGTCTACTACTATGATGTGCACACATGCATTCCATCGCGGCGACTAATTAACCATATCTTCACCAAAACGCGCGCGTCATCGGCGCGAAATTCCGGATGAGACGTATACTTTCTTTCTTCTCCGATTGCGCAAAGCTCGATTCTGTGTGTAAATGTGTGTGTATACGTGTGTGCTAGATCTACATTTCGCAAGGCAATTTTTATCATCGACGATCGTCCTTGCGACGAGAAAGGTGAATTATCCTTAGATCCTTTTTTGCCGCGTATATATACGCGTTTGTCCGTTGAACTGTTTTACCCGCCTCTATGTGCTCGAGATGCAATGACCTTACGCTAGAAAAGTCTTTCTCATTCCTCGACAGAGCTTTACGTTTCGTTTTTTTTTTTCGAAGCTCTCTATATACATGCGTGCGCGCGGATATTAGTTAATCCGTTAAACGTACGCGCTTTATTGCCGTTTGTGCAATCCCCTACTGCGTCTATAAATATTTTTGTCTTATAGCTTCGTTAGAGAATTATAATTTGCCTACACTCGCGTTGTAAATTTTTTCGGACAATTTGGTATACCATATATCCAGACGGGAGTGAAATCCGTTAAAAAAAAAACTTTCAAGCACGTCCACGCAATCCGTCACTCGTTAAACGAATCCCCAAACTGCGTCTTAATAACACACGTATAGTCAGCTATACTGAAAGCTTTTCGTGTGTGTATATATACACAGCGTCTCTCGAGACGGAAGAAAAAAGGAAAAGTATAAAAGCCTAATTTAATAGCAGTTTCGCCGGCGCGATTTCGTCGTCGTAAATGCGCGACGGCAATTACTTTTTACACTCGCGAGAGGCATAAATATTCTCCCATTGTCGCGCGCCAACGCTGCAGCATCTGATGTATAATAATTAAAAAAAAACGTTCTTTATATAACAAAATGACCGTAGGATCGTTGTACTCTCTCTCTCTCTATTCTATTTGCTGAAAGTGTACTGTACTGAGAAAAAGTTGTTGTGATATCGGAATTGTGCTCGTCGTCGTAGCTATATGTATCGCAAGGCCAGTCAAGCATCGGAATAACCGCAGAGTGTCTGCAACGCCTGATGTACGATGATAATTTTGCACATGATGCTCACGTATACATCAGGTAGTCTCTCAATTATTATCTATATCGGAGTATAGATTCGAAATGAAAAGGACTTTTCTTTTCCGCGGTGCTACTTCATTATTATAGGTATACAGAAATGAAACTCGCGTCGGAAGTGGCTTTCGAATGGAAGTTATTGCTGCTTCGATGAACTCTTTTACAGTATGGTTTCTCATCATGTCTGTACGGTATAGGACTTTAATCGCGTATTGTGCCGCATCGAGTCGATAAAAGGGATATACTAGTTAATCCAAACGCTTAATCTCACGTAGGAAAGTGAGCGAGTTTTCACCAGTCTATACTCCTACTTTTTTACACAGCGCTAGGCTCTCACACATATGCTCGTTGACACCGGCGGGCAATTAGTTCACTCTCGAGACTCTTGCGAAAGTCAGTCTCTCGGCGTGGGTGGTGGTGATTTACCGTCGGGATTCTTCGAGAGATCGACTCGCGTTACCATCTGGAATCTAGCGTATAGTATATTATATATACGAAGCTTTTTGCAGTTGTTATATACGGAGAAAGATCGACGGCCGCTTGTCGATTTTAACGATCTCTCTCTCTCTCGGCTGCTTATTCAAGTGGATCGCAGCGGAGTACAATAGGTCTTTCGACACTTGCTCCGCTTCTTTTTTCACAAAAATAGTTCCTACTTAATTAAGATGATATTTCGTTTAATTAGCGTTATCGCTCGGCATCTCTATAGTTTTACTTTTCGGCGAGATATGATCGCCTGGTTTACGCTGCGATTTTCCTTCGGCTGGAATTAATTCAAAGTGAAATATTACCGTCGTTGGAGAGACTAATTATTTCTGTCGTTTTTATTGCTCGCTCGAGTTGTTATACGTACGCGAGTAGAGGCTCTACGTCACGGAATATAAGCAATGAAAAAAAAGCTTCACCCTCAAAGTGTCCGAATCAGCCCCTGACTCGACTCTATCAACCAAACAATCAAGTTCGGCGTGACGTGTCTAAAATCGACCTACAGGTCGTTCACACCGCGGATATCGTAGTGTAATGGAAGACGTTACTATAACACACGGGGCATCGCGGCAGGTGTACTACGACCCTGGCGACTAATACACACACACTCGCGAGAGAGACTGATGTTGTATACACGAGATCGCGTGAGAGGGCAGAGAACCTTTCCGAGTCATTCTCCTCCGGCACAACTCGGCTGCTCCCTCCTCGCGCGCGCGCGCGCGCGCGAGTCCGGCAAACTCGTCTACTGTGTGTTGTATGTATACCTTATTCTATGCGCCGCTGCTGAGGTGAACACGCGCGGATCGCTCGAGTTTATACGCTGAATTAGCCCAGCGCGCGGTGAATAGGAAAGGTGTAGCTATATGTATATGCGAGCGTGGAAAGTTCATAATGCGCGGATCATGGGAAATTGTTTTTTTGCAAAAATTGGAGCGGAGAGTTTCGACATGATTTTCAGCTGCGTTATCTCCGCGCGTTATAATGATTTACGAAGGAGCGCGTGGATGGAGATTTATGACTCTCGCTGCGTTTGTGTGTATAGTACAGTAGACGATATTGTTATAGGCTTTTTTGGTTGCCGCTGCTCATGAGAGACGATGTATATAGGTGTACATGGCCAAACCTTATCGCTAGTATATACGCATATATAATTGGACGGTAACTGCACAGCGCTCAGCTGTTATTCGGTAATTGAGTTTGTTTTACTCCTTGTTATAATAATATATATACCGGCGCGGTTACGAAACTTCTCGCAACTGCTAAATCGAAGTAAATATAGTTACGTTTCAAGTGCTCGCTCTCTCTCGACTGGCAAACTTAAAATTTACTCTTCGTTATTGCTTCTTCTCGGTATATAAACTATACCAGCTCCTGAACAAATTTTATGTATTTCAACTCTCTCTCCCCCAAATAAATAGCGCATTCCAAGCATCAAAAAAATGTTGTAACTTATTCCTCAGAAAAGCAATCCCTTCTGACGTCAATTGTCCAGCATAAAGCGTTGCACAACTACACGTTCTCCCATCATCAAAAAGCGCCACGCTTCCCCGAAGCGCATAAGATGGAGGCGCGAAAGCGTAGCGGAGATTCCCGATGATGACGACGATGCGGAGATTTCGACGCTGGCGCAAGCCGGATTTTCTCTCGCCGCCCCTCGACCATACCTGCTTCGAATCGGGTATTATGTATACATACATGCACCACGCACGAGATGAGAAACGTTTTGGCGATGACTCAATGGTATGTTTGTATAGTGGATATTGCGCGAGAGGCATTATTCGCCTTCCTGAAATTGAATATATTTGCGCCGGTTAGGGATTACGGCTAGTAAGTGTATGCGGTTACCAAAATGGTGGCTGTGTTGTGGGAGAAGCGCAAATTAAGTGATGCTGTTTTAAAGCTGTATATGTATAATTCCATTGACTGGCTTCGATTTTATTTCTCGTCAATTAAGTGAAATTGATGCGATTAATATTGCGAAATCGGCATTGTACTCTGCATTTATATGGGCTGCGGCGGCTCCAGTTTCTTTGTTCGTGCGCGCTCGCGGCGATTCAAATGAGCCCATCAGAAGTAGCTTCTAGTATATAATAGCTATATAGTATATAAATACAAACACTCTCGTTGCTGCAGGAGCGGTTCCCTGACGTCATCTAGTGAATGCGCGGAGGCGTTCTTCTTCTCGTGCGTAGTTTGTCGTGAGTGTCTACCGTATCCTTTGATCCGATACATCATGTTTGTGTATCGGCGACTCGAGATGTGCTCGAAGGTCATTGTTGTGGTAAAAAAAAGTTGGTCCCTCAATCTGATGGGTCGGCGATTACTCAGCGAGATTTTAGGCTACTCTCGGATGTTATCTCGCGGAGAAGGATTCGGTCCGTATATACCGAATTGTTGATAAAAAGTTGAACAAATAAATCGACCTCTACTGGCATGAAAGGGAAAGTCGTACAGCAATAAAAGAATCTTTCATTATACATAATCGGTAGTTCGCCGATGGCGAAGCCGATTCAAAAGACGATATCACAAAAGGAAAAAAATGTGCATCATTCAACTCGAACGGAATGATTGATAGACGTCCGACAATGATCCGAAACCGAAATTTAATCTCGACTCTATTCATCAATCGTCGCTCATACATCACCGAACTTTCATCTCGTCAGAAAGTCTCCCGATTTTCCCTCCACTTATACACTCCTCCAGTTCCGAAACAAACAACGCAATCGCACTCGTTACATGTGACCTACTCCGTCAGTAAAATTCCTCACTGCACACAGGCTTTATTTGCGATACACGCCGATGCACGTGCGTATAATATATCCGAGTTCAGGGACTCGGAGGTTTCCGCTCGCGAGGAAACCGAGTGAAGATCCTATACCGATTTTCGGACAATGTGCGAAGACGCAATCTTTCGTTTCTTTATTGTGCTGTTGGAAAATCAAGCTGTGTGTTTATACGAGCATTATCAACCGATCGGTTTCGTCGTGTGAGACGATAGGGAATGAAAAATGCGAGTGAATTCCATTGTTTGTGGATGACAATGTTTTGATGGCTTTCCAAGTATTAGCGCTGAGTTCTCTGGATGGATATATACGCTTTTTGCGCAGCAAAATAATAAATAACTCGATGCGTATCTTTGCGTGTCTGCAGGCTTATGTAATTCCGAAGATCTTTATATTTCAAGTTTAATAACGCTATTATTATAGGATTTCACGCATTCTTGCCGACGATTCTTTCCAGAAGTACCAAAAACATTACATTACGAGAAGTCGAGTGAGATCGTTGCAAAGTCCCGTATATAAAAAGTTTGAACCACATCGATCGGTATATCCGATACCATTTCCGATTATATACCGAGATTATCGGAATCGCAGCGAATTATTATGATTTTATATATACTGCCTGATGCCAGCTCGCGCAAATTGAAACAAGCAGCAAGACAAACAGCGAATAGTTATCGAACAATAGAACTTCTTGTGATATTTGATAGTAAATCGGGCCGATCGCAATTTCTTTTGTATGTTAAACATAGCAGCGCGAGAGACCGCGTTCTCTCGAAAGCGTCTTTCTTCAGTTAACCGGCAACAGCAGCAGTAGCAATACCGGGACTACTTATACACTACAACTCGATAGAAAGCAATAAAAGTCTTATTTATCGATCCACCGTAAAGTTTTCGCCTAACTGTATCGAGGCCCACAGCAGGTTATTTTATTAAACCGCGCGGCGCCGCACTATATCATTATGGTATAGCCCTCCGCGATTTATTATAAATCGTGAAGTAAGAATCGGTATCGAGAAATTCCAGTCACGTTAAATTACACGTTGCGACGACTATAAAGAGTCGATGCGTCGGCGGCACCGCCGCAATAATATAACTTTCCAACGGACGCGCATTTTCTTTTCTCCCCTTTCACGTCGCTCATATATATTAGGCATCGAAATTTGACATTGGCCAATAGCGCAAATTTCGAAATAGAAAACATCGCTCTCTCGGTGTAATATACAGCGAAAAGAGAGTGGGAGAAAAGATCGGCAACGGTGAAAACGAGGCGCGTGCGAACAAGGTGGAATCAAGCGTTTATCGGATTCGCGGCTAATGGAAAATATCGTCGGCCGGCTTTCGATCCGTGTCGCTGCATTGGAGAGTGAAAAATCGGCGTCGTCGCCGGTTTTGCCGGTCGTGTCCTATTATAGCCTCAGGCGAGCGAAGAAATTGCGATTCTTTTCTTGTGTACGTTTCACTTTTTCTGCCTGACGGAGACTCTCTGAGACTCTGCAGAGAGTCTCGTTTGCGGCTGTCGATGGAAGATATTTTTCTGCTCCTACTATACGATTATGGTGATAATGTATTTTTGCGACGAGGATTGATTTGTTGAAAATTCGAGTCGAGAAAAATAATTAGACGCTGAAAAAGGCTAATTGGCGCTTATGCGCAAAGTATACCGTTATAATCGCAATTATACCTGTCAATTGGAAATTGATCAAATAAAACGTTGAAGTTACTTTTAATAGCCTCCGCACATTTGCACACGCCGCCCATTAATAATCTCTCATCGTCCTCCATAACGAGCCTCTCTAATACACATTCAATATACGACCCGTCCCTATTCACTCACACCTCCTCAGAGAAAAAAAAAGATACCCGCGTTACGCAATCGGCATCTAATTAACGTCGACGCTTCTTCCACTATCTCTCTAATACAAAGAAAAACTCGCACATTGTCTGCCGATCATCCCGAGAAAATTAATCGCGCCTTTGCGTATACGTCACCAGTTCCATGCCCTCTCACTCGGGTCGACCTCGCACTCGGGCGGTATATACACCGAATATACCGTTTTATCAAAATGAGCTCTAATTATACCGCGGAGCTCTCTTCCTCGTTGCAGTACAGTGTGCATTATATAGGTGCTGTATACCGCAAGCGCACGCGAGCAGGAATGCGCACCTGGAACCTGTATATATATACATAAGAGCGCCGAGTGCCACTTTATTAAAGGAGTCCCGCGCGCAGCTCGACCTTGACATATTAAAGCGCCGAGTTTTATATTTATATACGCGCCGCGGCTCTGCGGACGTTATTCTTTATGGGGTTCTGCAGGGAGTGAACAGTTACGATCTCGAGCTTTTCGTGACTTTTTATGAACCTACAGCTAATGAGAACCGATGCACTGCAAGTATGGAATAATTTAGCGTCAAGCTGTATAATTTACACCGACACCGAATGCATTCTCCTTCGATATAGAAACTTTTTCTAATTTTTTAAATCTCAAAGGCAGCTGTATATTGAATCTATCCGAGAACATCGATATACACTGACCATATAGCGAGCTGTAGGTATACTTTCACATGTCCATAAAAGCAAATAAACAAGCGGCCGAAAACGATTCTGTCGATTTTCTTTTCCTCTTCGAAATTCCAGCTTCTCTCCTTACGCGTATAGTCGATCGCGATCGGAGTCGAGGCCGCTCGCGCGCTCCTTCGAATCCACAATGCGTCGTATATATGTGTACACGTCGTTCTCAATATATATATATATATAAGCGACGTGACACATACATACGTCTCGCCCTAGCGTGTACACGTCGTATACTTTCCTCTACATATACCGATCTCCGAGAAAACGAGGGCGGAAAGTCATGTAGCGGCGCCGCTTTGTGTCAGAGAGAAAGAGACGTCGCTCGTTATTATTGTCATCTGTAGACTGCGTTGGCCCGCTATAGCATCGGTATGAAAATTAAGGAGCGCAAGCTGCAGGCGCCCACGCGCAGGTTGCTTTTCTTTTGAGAGCGCATATGCGAGAAAGGCACGACACACGCGCGCGCGGCGGATAATACCGTTCCGCCGATGTAGGATCACCGTTACCGAGCTTTGGTCATTCATGTTAAATAGCTCGTGTGTAGCTTCGGGAATTTAGGCATATAATTCGCTTCGTTTACGGGGAAATCGGTGGAGGTGCCTCCGGAGGTGGAAACTTACGAAATCATCGCTTCCTCGATGCAGCCGACGACCGAGGTGACATTAAAAGTCTGCAAATATTGGAACAACTCGAAAAACAGGGTATAAGCTATCCCGTCGCAGCGTGTAGGTATATATATATAAGTGCGCCAATGCGGGTTTTTCAATTGCGTAAGCTATAAAATGTGCATATAACCGTCGGTTTACGCAATGTACTCGTTAGAAAGCTCGTTCCCCCATAAAAATTGACGCCAAACACGCACAGCTACAGAGCAACGAAAAGAAAGAAGTACAGGAAAATCTATTTCATTGTACTCTCCGGCGGACACAACAACAGCGACATCAATAACAAAACGGTGCTCTCCGCAGAATGAGCCATGGAAATAAATTATACGCGTTACTTATATAGATTTCTTCCGGCGTTAAAAGCGTCGTGTGCCATTACAAACGATTTCGGATCACACCGATGTGTGTACGGCGCCTGAGGCTCGTAATAAAAACTCGCGATTTTTACGAGCGCACGTATAATAGGCCTTTCACGCCTGGCAATTACGCGTGTCGTTTGACGCCAGGATGGAACGCGATATTTCCTGCAATCTGTCCATCACTGCGTATATGTGTTCGCACACGCGGAAACTGCAGGTTGAAAAGTCGCGAGCGTCGTCCACTATATGTGTGTTCTATATATACGGTTCTCTCCGCGGAGGACTCGTTTCAGCGATGTATATTTTTTTCCTCTTCGCCTTTTCCTCTCGGAAGCAATCGGATACGCTCGATCGATCTCCGCTGGAGGAAATGCTGCGACGGAAAACAAGCGGAGCTGAGTAAATAAAATGTTTATTGCGGTTCGCTACGGGATTCCGATTTTTTTTTCGACGGAGTTAATTAGATCGAGAGGAGAAAATTACTGCGGTATATACGGTGGGTGTGTGATTTTGTTTTCTCGAATCGTCCTTTGTTTGCTTTGATGCTCAATCAGGATGATATTTTTACGGGGAGATGATTATTGTAAGGTGGATTACTGCGTAATCGAATTAAAATTTACGAGGTCCAGTAATTGAAGTTCTTCTTTCGGAAGTATTGCGCAAAAAAAAGGTAGTAAATTTAGCGAGGTCTTAATTATTATACCGAGAGATGGCTGACAGAAAGTAGTCGCTCGTGAATGACCTCTTCTCGGCAGACTGCGATTGAAAATATTGCTTACGTTTTTCAATCGGACATAAACATGTTGTGTACAGCGTTATCTGGCTAACGAAGTGGTTGCTTGTATAAATTGCGGTAAACAGCGGTGATAAGCGTGATAAATCGGCATTATGTAAACGCTTCGATATACAAATAGACTCGTTCCATTTTCGTATATCAATCTAACGAGAATCCCATTTGTAATTACGTATTATGAAGCTCAATTTATCGCAGGAATTACACAGGATAAAATTGATAAATCATCGGCTGTACCATCTCTTCGGCAAGCTGCTCCAGAAAAAAAAGACACGAACACGGAAGCAGCCGAAATTCCTATAGCTTTCTAATAATTATATCACCCCGAACACGAAGCCATCGCCGATGAGTCTTACGCAACACGCGGCTCCTCATAAATTCGATCGACTATACACGCTCATCGACACAGCAACACCTACATAATCCCGTTCACTCTCCTATATATGCAGCAGCAGCAGCAGCAGCGCGTGCATCTCTCGTTTTGCGCAAGGGGTGGCCCATCTCGTTTCCTATACACTACTATACTTTCTACCTTCGCGTCATTATCATATCGAAAAGCGATCTCCCTCTGCTATGCAGCACTGCCCACGAAGAATTTATCTCTCTCTCTCTCTCTCTCTCTATAGCCGTGTGTTCGAGCCGTTCTTTTTGCTGCGCCGCAGCCCGTGAAATAAAAACACGCTTGGCCGATGGGAAAAAGCACGGCGTCGTGTGATTCTTGCCTGATGATGATGATGCTTCTCTCTATATAGGATTTTATATTCTGCATCTCTTCGCGATGCTTCCGCGAAATTTTACACGGTGCTTGCAGTCTCTGAATAATCCGCAATTGCAGCCGCAGACGTGCATGCACAGGTCCTAATTAGGGATATCGAAAAAGTTCCATTTTTTTCTTTCGAGTCATTCAAATTTATTATTGCATTACACTTATGGCCTTTCTCACGGCCAGGTTTACACCGGCGCCGCCGAGCTATAAAAGAGGTTGAAGAATCTAATAAATGGTTATGAACACGCCATTGGATTCGGGGCTAGATATATATGTGCGGCGGTGCATGCTTTCTCAAAAAATTCTCAGCACAGACAATGGCGGGGGCACCGAGATGAAAGTATAAGATACTAATCGCGCTTAATTGTGCCGCAGTTGAATTGAGATATTTTTACCGAGTGTTAATTAATTACAGAAAGCATCTCTTACAAAATATATACCCACGCCGAGAGAGAGAGAGAGAGAGAGACAATGGGCAAAATTTTAACGCGGAAGCGACGTGTCCGATATATTAAATCTTGCTCTCTGTGTGCAGTGTGTATGCGCGATTCGAATTTTAATTCCTTTCCCGACTAGGATCTAGGGATATGTGTGTCAAGGATGTGGCACAGTTTGCGTTTTATCTTCTTGGATTTCACACGGACGCTGCTTAGACTCTCGGGTTCCATAAGCTTAACAGGCATTAGTTTGTGCATTGCGGCACGTGTGTGCATCGTCGTATGTATATAATGAAAGCACTGCACACACAACACCTGTCATTTCCTTTAAACGCGTTTTACTATATACTTTTACGTCGCGAGATCTATCCGGGTCGACGATCTTTTACAGCTGCTCTGCAATTACAGTTTAGGGTAGTAGGTTTGACCGTCAGCGTTCAAGTCCACTGCGATTGTAAAATTAAGACATCAAGACTTTTATCTACAACTTAAAATGCAGGCCTGCTTTCGAAAAACACATATTTTATAAGGATTTATCTTCTCGACCTCCAAAAGTCGACTTCCTCCCTCGATTGTATAGTAGCCTTAACTGGAGAGGGAGTATTTAAATTTCAAGGCGAGCGATTCGATAACCAAGCTGCGTTTCCGCAAAAGTGAAAATCCGTGTAGGTTTTTCAGACACCTATACATCCTTTATATCCTTAGCTCGCGCGAATCACGAGCCACAGATAACGATGGTAACATACGCGTTCTCCGCTGAGAGAGAGAAACAAGTTCTTTTTAAAAGGCTCCTCGCCGTTTCCGGCCTCACTCGCACATTCCTACAAGTGACCGACCGGTTCGAGAACCAATACAGTATAGGTACGTGCGCAAGGGGTCATTACAAGAGTTCAGGATATTGCAAATCTCTGCATAGTATATAGCTACAGAATATACAAAAAATCTCGACGATCCACTTATTCGAAAAATGCAAAAAAGAGAAGAAGAAGAAATCACTGACACACTTTTGAAATCGACGAAATCCCAAAGAAAAATACAAGCCCACTCACAATCTACATCTCTAAGCTACAAGTGAGAGAGATGCACTCTTATCCCCTCGGGCACATCTCTCTCTCTCTCGGCCTTATACGAGAAGTGAATCTCGGTTGTCCTCCTTATAACCGGCCCCTGTTTCATGCTTACAGAGGCGACTGCCACTACTACTGCCGCTGCTGATGTTACCACTACAACTGCCGCCGCTACGACTGAATATATACCGGGCGTGAAACCGTTGGATGCCGATGGCGTTATTCCGAAGAAGCCCGCCATCACCGAAAAGCCCGAGGCTGATACCAAGTCGACCATCGAGGCCAAGAAGAAGACGATCACCGATTTTGCCAAACCCAAGAAAGCCATCGCCAAGGACGTCGAGGTGACGACACCGTTTCCGGGACTACTGGTTCACGGTGAACCGATCGTCGAGGCCAGCACGATAAAAAAGCCAGAGGATGCGGAGACGACGACGGAAACGATCGCCTCGAGAGCCAGGGCGTTGAACGTGTCGGCTGGTGCCGAGCTCGCCAACATCCTGCACTCCAACACTACCGATCTCAGTGACGTCAGCATGGACGAAGAGGATAAGGAGGTCGAAGGTGAGCCTGGAATTATTATTTTCACTTTTTCATGCAACTTAACAGAATACATATCTATATTTGTCGTACAGGTGGCGAGTACATTGCGTCGCACAACGGCACAGCGGCCAACGTTACCATGGTGAATCCTCTGCCGACGGTAATAAGTCCGATGTGCGTCGACGGCAACAAGACTTACGCCGTTGGTGAGAAGATCGTAAGAGGTTGCGAAGAACAGTGCACTTGCGCCGATGGTGGAAAGATCACGGAATGCGAGCCCGTCTGTCAGTCGCCGTACTTCAGATCTGACAAGAAAATTAGCGATCCCTACTGCTTCGCGAGAAACCTGCCGGAGAATCCCTGCTGCGCAATCGAAGTTTGTTCTGATTCAGGTAAGCATACTATACTTTGAATTAATTCATTTTCTTGGAGGTGATATTTATACTGGAACGACGTTGCAGCTCCTGAACCCGAGGAAACGTGTGTCTTTGGAAATACCACAGTAGCTCGTGGACAGAAAGTCGAAGACGGATGCACAAAGACGTGCATTTGCGAAGCAGGAGGTCACTTGAAATGCCAGCCGAGGTGTCCACCGAACGACACTGCGTCTGGCATAAACCAACACGACCGTTGCGTCGTACTTCAGGATCCGAGGTAATTTTCAATCCTCTTCGAATTCAAAGAATCGTTTTACTTCGAAACCTTCTTGCTTATGTCCTGACTTTTCTCTTTCAGCGATTCCTGCTGCACGATAACGCTGTGCGACGTCACTCTAGGCGATCACGAGATTAAAGCCGAAATTCCAACCGATCTTGCCGTTAACTTGACGGACGTCAAGGTCCTCAACTCGACGGCCATCAAACTGAAGCTGTCGTCCAAGACACCTGACGAAGTGACGGTAGAAATATCGGAGAACAATCACGTATGGCGACAAGTGAAACCTACCAAAGGTACATTATACAAGAAAGTGTATAACGTTTCGAATTACCGATTCACTTACAAAACCTTTACTTCAACAGACGGAATAATCTCGAATCTACAACCGGCGCACAGTTACTTCGTCCGAGTAGTCGATGGTTCTCGAATCGGACCTGCGATTCACGTCTCGCTGCTGGCCGAAGTGACAAAGACAAGTGTGACGGAGAAGAGCGAAAAGGGCAGTTGCAATCACCGAGGCAAAGCATACAAGATCGGCGCCGAGTGGTACGACGAGTGCATAGCCTACTGTTTGTGCAACGAGACCGCGCAGACGGAATGCGTTACCATCGAGTGTCCGACGGACTTTGGTCTCGACGTCCTCGACCCTCATTGCCTGGATTGGGAGACTGTGCCACCGAACCACGTTCCTAAGGCTCCGAATTGCTGCCCACACGTAAGTTTATTGAAGGAAAACGATTTGATAACGTGTTATATTGTTGTTTTCTTAATTTGCAGGAGGTGCGATGCAGAAATAATGGATCCTGCGCGTACGAAGGAAAAACTTACGACAACTGGTCCAGATTGCCGACCAATGTTACCGGTTGCGAGAAGGAATGTTTCTGTGAATTCGGTAACGTTACCTGCAGCGCAGCTTGTCCTCCCGTTACGCCTCAGCCGCCTCCTACTTTGAATTGCAAAGGTCAAGCGGCGATGCTCACGCATTTGCCTGGTGACGATTGCTGTATGCACTGGGTTTGCGCGCAGACTGAAACCAACGTACCAGGTATTGTTAATAACTTTTTATTCTACTCGATTTCTTTTTTTTTACTTGTCTTGCGAGATTTTATAAAAAGCGAACAATAATGAAAGTCTGAAAATGTGCGAATTTGACATATTATGGTGTTGGATGGGAGGAGAGTATACACGAGTGTTGGAAATTAAGCAAGGTGGACGAGAGTTGTGATAAGCGGCTTACTTTGTATATACAGGATTATATTATATTTAGAATTGTAAATAGAAACTATGAAAATTTGGCGGGGATACGTGTATATAAACTGGAACAAATCGCTATTTATTGGTTATATGATCGTTACTAACAAATAGGAGTTTGCGGTGTTCTATACCCTTTTTATCTAAAATGTTGATTTTGGTAAATCATGGTGGCGCGTGCCGATTGTGCGATCCCTTGGCGAGTTATGTGCTAGATGCTGGTTTATGGTACCTTATTGTTATTCCGATTGCTGCTTATCTAACTGTTTTGGAATGCAGACCTGACTGAACCTTCGTATATCCGCGATTGTTAAGTTCAATCCTACTGACAGTTACCTGGTGACGATTGTAGGGGACTATATACGACGCGACTTTAGGAAAATGTATAAAACGTCTTGAGCTTAGAAGAGTGAATTGTAGGAGAGGTTTATTGGTTTTGTAAATACGTACGATGCATGCTTCTATACTGATGCTGTATTTTTTAAAGCTTGATTGTCATTTTACAAGAGCATTATTGGCTTTGATGATGATTTAACGTTTGCATGATGGAGCTTTTTAAAAAAAGAACTTGAGAAGGATCACGGTTGCTCATCAGAATTTAGTGTACAAATATATTTTTATAAAATATTGTAAAAAATAAATGTAAATACTGCAGCATGCATGGACTCTGGACTGGCTTTTGGGTATGAACATTGGTACCCTCGACAAACCACGTAATTGGCACGACCAAAACACGACATAACTCTCTCGTTACAGGAAAGAACGCGACGAACTACATATACCCTGGCCCCATAGCCACAGACACAACTGCCAAGAAACCGAAAGACAAACCGGAATCCAGCAAACCCAGTCAGGAGTCACCTTTAGGCCCGTCCTTCCCCTGGCCAATGGCAGCACCCACCGCCACTCATCCACCTCAGCCTGCCATGCCCCCCAGTTCCGACGTCGTTCACTATCCCATGGATCCAGGTCACCCCACCATTCCCTACATGGGACCGTACAATCCCGATTTCAAACCCACTCAGCCCAGTGTCGAGGATCTGTTCCACTTACCCAGTCACGCCGAGAAGGCACCTCCTGTCAAGGAGAAGTCCAAGTCCAAATCCGACTCTAAGAAGCCCGTGGACGCGTTCAAGTCCCACAAAGACGCTATCGATCAGTTCCCTGGTCCTCTGGCGCCAGATCGCTTCCCCGAAAAGTCACATCCGTCGGAGAAGCCGACTCTACCGCCTCCGTCCAGACCTGTGAATCCCAATGTGGCGGTTCCTCTGAATCCCAACAAACTTCCGGGTCTGAGCAAGGGATCGTCGGATCACGTGGAACAGCCTCAGTTCATCCCGCTGAACGTCCACGACCACGTGTCCGGACCCAGCTTCGATTTCGCTCCGAGCAACGGTGAGAACCTTCCCCCTTCACACTTCGACACTCTTCTCGAGAATCCAGCTGCCGGTCCTCCTTACGGCGGTCCGATCGGCTCTCGTCCCGAATCCTCCAACGACCCCAACAACGTCGTTCCCTCGGCGCCGAAGAAGAAGGTGCCCGGCTCCGACATCTACCCCAGCGAGAAGGGCAAGCCCTCGTCGGTTCTGCCGTCCAAGCGACCGGACGTTCCCTCGAGAAACCCGGAGAACATCCCCGACGAGCTGTACCACCTGATCAACCTCCAGCACCCCGGTCTGATCCAGCTGAATCACGGCCCTCCCAACGGCCACCCCGGCCTCTACGACATCCACCAGGAGATCGCCGGCGGCGACAAGGTCCCGGCGCCACCGCCGTCGCCGCCCAACTACTTCGGGCCAGCGAAGAGCAAGCCAGGCAAGCCGCAGATCTTCACGCAGAAGGACGAGAACGGCCAGACGACGTACCACGTGCACGCGGCCGAGGTGCCCAACTCGCCCCAACAGCTCGAGGAGCTGCTGGCCCACATAGCGCAGCACGACCCCAACAATAATCCCTACCAGCAGCACTACCCCGTAGCTGGCCAGCAACCGGCCAATGTACCCGCGCCCCAGCCTGGTCTGCCGCCGCAGCAGCAGCATCCGCTGGACGTTGATCCGTTGCAGCAGCAGCAGCAGCAACAGCAGCAGCAGATCCAGGCTGGTGGTGTACCGGTGCACTTGGGCCCGCACGGCTTCGTCGCACAAGCACCGCCCGCTCCTGGTCAGTCAGGTTCGTTTCTCTCTCCGATCTTCTGGATAGACGCGACTGGGTCTCATCTTGTCGTTATATTATCGGTAGTTGTGGGTCGTATTATTGTGCATCGGTAGGGTTTTGTTCCACCGTAAACTTATATAGACGTATAGTGAAAGGGCAGCGTGAATCGGATGTATCGAGAGCGTCAAATTTGCATAGGTTTAGTATTATTTTCAATAAAGTAATCGCTTTGTTTTTTACTAACTCGATGATCATCGATCCACAGGTTTCGAACACGGCATACCACCGATCGGACAGTTCCCAGGAATCTTGGGACCTGGCGGCTCGAACTTGCCGAGTCAACAAGCGTACGAAATATCCGTCGAGGATTTGCGAGCAATCAGCGGAAATACTGTGCGCTTGATGTTCACCGTGCCATCAGTTCTGGTTGGACTTCACGGTCGAGTCGAAGTTCGTTACACCAGTGACAAATCGTGAGTTTCTCCTATTAACGTGAAAATCGAAAGTTCTACATTACTCGCCACTCTGCATCAGAGTGGAAATTCTGAGCAAGCAGCTTCGAAGAAAGTTTAAAATACTACATGATGCTAATTGTAAGTTTTCTTTTAGAAACATGGACCCGTCGAGCTGGAAATCGCAAACTTTCGCGCCTCCAGGAGACCTCATCGACACGGAAGATTTGGAGTTCGATCTCAGCGGCCTGAAGCCCTCGACGATCTACAGACTGATGATAGTGGTGAAACTTCGCGATCTGTCCAACACGCACACCAGCAAAATCTACCAAGTCCGTACCCTCGACAAGCAGCCGCCGAGCTCGCTGCCGACGGACATCAGCATCGATTCCGAGCTCAAGGTCATCGCCGTCAATTCCACCTTCGCCGAATTCGAGTGGAAGAAGTTCAGCAATCAGGAGCTGCAGTTCATCGATGGCATTTATCTCAGGTACAAGGCTGAAGACGAAAAGACTTACTCTGTTACTCCGCTGCTGCACCGAAGCGTCAATCACTACGTGCTCGACCACTTGAGACCCTCGACGACTTACGAGGTTCATCTCAGCACCAAGGACATTATCGGACAGGCTAACGTACTGATCGATAGCAAAACGGTGAGTGATATATCTGTCATGTTCAGGAATTGTGAGACAGGGTGTGAACTGAAATTGAGCTTTCGGCATTCTTACAGGTGAATTTCACAACGACAGCAGAAGCCGATCCGTACTCGTTCGACGTGAAAGTCGAGATCAAAACGATCAAGTCGACGGAAGTCGAGGTGTCCTGGAACGGTGTGCCACAACCGCAGGAGAAATACGTCAACATCTTCCGGGCAGTTTACCAGAGCGACACCGGCAAAGAGGACACCAGCACTTTCAAAATTGCCAAGAAGGACTCGCCAGCTAAGACGATAATCGGCGATCTGAAACCGGGCACTCGGTATCGGCTCTGGATAGAGGTCTACCTGACCAACGGCAAGATCAAGAAGAGCAACGTTCAGGACTTTGTTACCAAGCCCGGAGTTCTGCTGCCACCTGGTGCTTCCCAACAGCAAGGTAAACTCTATTATCTTTGAAAATACAAGTCTGCATACCTGATTGGATTGCGTATATGAATTTTGTTTTGATGGTGTTGCAGGAAAACTTGCGTCGATACCCCTTCACGAAGGTGACTACTATGGACCCCTGGTTATAGTTGCTATAGTAGCGTCATTGGCCATATTGTCGACTCTGATTCTCCTGATGATGCTCATGAAAAGGAGAACGAGCAGCAAGGCTGACATATCGCCCCGAAAAACTACGTCAGCCTACGACAATCCCTCCTACAAGGTAGAATTACAACAAGAGACTATGGGTAATTCACGCTTTTGTTTTCCTCTTCAGACTACACTGTTTTGTAATTTTGACATACCCTACCGTTCCTCTCCTTCAATGTGAATCTCAAGAATTCAAATACGAAGAATCTAACGATAATATTTCTTTCATTCTTTCGCAGACCTGTGAAGAAACAGTTCCTAATGGTCGCAATAAAATTACGTCCGAGCACGAAATGGCCACGATGAACGGTAACAACAGCAACGGAAAGGAAACCGCTTAATATTGTATAACTTATATAGATTATAAATATTTATTTATGTTAGAGTATAAGGATACAGCTAATGGCAAGTAGCTAAAATGCCCTTATCTTAGGAATCCGTCCAATTCAGAGAATAAGTTTTCCACGTTTCGCCAGAGTGAACTGGAGAAAGCCTAGTTTACGTTTAGATTTATAGTAAGTTAGTTACTTTAAGCCTAACTTTTCAATTCATCAAAATTTTATTCTATCATTGTGTTAAAATTTAATATGAAAAAAATCGTTTAATACTCAAGTCGTATATGAAATATCCGTCATATTTATATAATAATATCTTGTTCAACGTATTATATTTATATACCCTTACTACGGCAGGTTTTATTGTTTATTGATTTCCGCGCGAAGGAGAGTTCTTAAAACGTTGTAAGAAAGTTATTGTACATAGAATTTTATATATAGAGAGAATATATACATATATACATATAACGACGCGTAGACTATACAAAGATTTATATTATTTTATACTTATATTACGTAAGTTGTTCATGAAAATTATCTCCATTCGACTGTAAGTTTGTTATAAATATTCTCACATTCAAAAATGAAAAAATTTATAAGTCAATAAATTTAGGTTTTAAGTTTTGTTCATTTGAATATTATGAAAAACCGCCGCGTGTACTACTTATAATGATTTATTCGTAGGTATAAACATAAAAGATGATTATTATGTCTAAATTAATAAATTTAGGTTTTATGTTTTGTTCATTTGAATATCGTGAACAATCGCTGCGTGTACTTAATAATGATTTACTTATAGGTATAAAGTTGAAAGATTATTGTCCAAGTGCAATATGGATATGTGCTTATAATATAATTTAAACCTTAGTTATAAGAACCTGGGTTGCGCAATACCAGTAATAATTTTTGTACAGAAAGCATGTGTATTATCAATAAAATATTATAATATTATTAAGCAACGCGTTGATTGTATACTTATTCAGAAATAAGACGTGGAACTTTTCAAAAAGGAAGGGACATTATTTTATTGAAATAGAAGAACTTTTTTATTTCGTAAAGATAACTATGACATAAAATATTACAAAGTCGATCTTAAAGCTATGTTAATTTTATTAACAAAGTTGATTTCAGTAAAACAGTCTTAAATATTTGTTCATATGTCTTGTTGTTCAAATGTATATTACTCAAGTATATATTTAGAAACTAAACAGTAAGTCGTATAAATATATCATATTGATAAAATTAAATTACAAGTATTTGGTGATAGTATCTTCCATGGACAAAGGCTCCGTGGTAGGGGCAAATCTAGATACAACCTTTCCATTTTTGTCGATCAAAAATTTGGTGAAGTTCCATTTAATACCATCGGTGATAGTTCCGGCTCCTTCCTCCTGAGACTTGAGCCACTTGTAGAGGGGATGAGCCTCATCTCCATTTACCTGGATCTTCTCGAACATGTCAAAGGACACGTTGTATTTCTTGACAAAGTCCAAAATCTCTTGGGAAGTTCCCGGCTCTTGTCCGGCGAACTCGTTCGAGGGGAAAGCCAAAATTCTCAATCCCTTTGATTCTCCGTACTTCTCGAACAAGCTCTGTAGCTGTTTGTAATTCGTGTCAGTCAAGCCGCACTGGCTTGCAACGTTGACGATAATTGCAACGTGGCCTCGGTATTTATCCAATGAAACATCATTGCCGCGAATGTCTTTGGCGTGAAATTCGTAAATAGATTTAGCCTTGCTCCAGTCCGTATCCTGGTTAAAGTTAACTTGGGCTTCGTTCGTTGCAGGGCATTCCTCCTTTGTCTTATCACAGCTCTGGCCGAAGACACCGGCGATGCAAAGAAGGCCGAATGTTACTGTAAAACCTAATCACAAAATCTGGCGTTAGAATGTATATTCTGCATCCGTGTCAAATTATACTATGACTCCAATAATACAAAGATTTTTAAAATGCCGGAATTAATATTTTCAATTGCGCGCGTCGCGAGTACTGTATTCTCTCAAAATACGTCATTGGATGCGTGCGCATACTAACTTTGGAACTCAGCTATATCTCTGTGGTATACACATAATATACCTCTCCAATATATAAATTTTTTATTAGAAGATTCATTTTTCAGTTTTGAAATCTTACAAATTACTAGACAAAGATGCTGTAAATTGACATGCAGATACTCGCGTTAATGTATGTGCAAATATTTTGACGAGCAGAAATGTATTCGAAGAAAGAAAAGTAACAAAAAAATGTACTGATGTCATCGCGTGATTTGATAAAAGAAGGTCGCAACAACATGGAGAGTTTATTTTAAATTTACATTGATAACGGGAATCGGCAAGTGACCAAGTGATAAATATAATACATGACACGGCACAAGCTGTAAAATTACAAAACATAACCTAAAAGAATTATGCTTGTATAAATTTAAATTGAGATTTCAATTGAAAAATTCAAAAAATTCTTAGGAGTGATTATAATAACTAAAAATTGCCAATTATATCACTATGTATATTAAATCGCGTAAATTTCCATTATGTCAAATAAGAATCTTTTTAGAAGCTTCAATACAAGTTAAAATCTCCAAATACACATCAGAAAAATTTAGCTTTATTCAGAAGTTCCAAATATTTCACAGTCTAAATCCAATACTCCCACCGGCAGCATCAATATTATAACAGTAATACTCAAAAAGAAACAATATAGAAGCGAGTATAGTATAGGTATATACAAGTAGAGGAAAACTTACGCATCATCTTGCTTGACTTTCACTGTTCGCTGTCGGACTGACTACTGTCGACTGATCGTCGCGCGTTTCGTTTCAAGCCGCGATAGTCCAGAAAGTGCGCGTCTCGTCGCTGGTCTCGGAGAATTTATGTTTGCAGCGCTCTATACGAGACAGCCAGGCTGAATAGTTAAACGTCGACCAGACGATCCTCAAGATCACGGCCGAGATAATGCAAAATTATACGAGGCAACAGCCCAAGCGGAATATAATCATCTCTGACGTGTTTTTATCTCCTGATGCCGGCGCGCGAGATATACTATATAGCTTATTAAGAACCGGCGAGTCCGAGATCGGTCAGAACATGTGACCACGTGTGTTTGTTTTATATTATGAAAACTTGTTCTCCACTACAAGCCGTGTTGCTCTCTCGACCGTCTTCGCATTTTTTGACTACTTATTTGCCGTTTTTAAATTGCCGGTCGAGTCTCCCAGCACTGGTCAGACGTGTTTGTGTTTTGCTAAATGTTGTGCAAAAGATTATCCTTGAGGAAAGTATCACGGGACAAAGTAGGTAAACAGTATATGCCGCGTAGCTTGTAATGACTGGAAATGTCTAATTTCAGTCTAATCATCGATGATTAATTGGTATTCAATCGCAGCGGATGAATTATTGCACGAAGAATGAGAAAACATTGTTATTAACGCTGCAACACGGTCATGCAATGTGTATATTAGGCATCGGTAGAAGCATAGATTCTAAGCTATAATAAAATTTTTAAATGCGAAATTCTATTTTTCAATACACTATCAATTTATCTGCTTCTTGGTATAACATTGCATAAATCCGTGCAAGTAGGTAAAAATAATTAAAAAACTTGATTCTGTAATTAGGAAAAAAGTATTTTAATTTCAATGATATTTCTGATAATGATGCTGTCCTATTTTTTCTATATTTATATTGTCAATAGGTTTTGCGATGCCACTTGTTAACACGAATTATTAACTCATCTAATATAAGGTATGACTGTACCGTTCAATAATAATACATCTATAGATTATATACTTATACTTGAGAAAAGAAATGTTTTATTATCTGAATATTTTAACTACTAAAACGCGCAACAACAAGATATCATCTGCTTTATGCTATTTTTATTCAAATTTAAAGTGTCATTAATTCTGTAAAAGTAGGTACACAAAAGTTGAGATTAGCCAGATATATGTTTTTCTGTGTCATCTTTCAAGTTACTAGTAAATAAACATTGTATATATGACACCTCTCCATAAGTTTAGGATTTTTTATGAAATCAATGGTCAAACTATAAATAACCGGTTACTTAATTCAAAAATATTGTTTTAGAGTATCCTCCAATTCATTAACAGGTCCGGTAGGCATACCCCTGTACACGACCTTGCCATTCTTGTCAATGATAATCTTCGATCCTGGCATAATCTTCTCCTGAGTCGGAAGCTGCGACTTGATCCACTTGTAAACAGGATGCGCGTCATCTCCTTCGCTCTCGATTTTCTCAAGTACGTCGAGCGAGAAGTTTCTGCTCTGGATGAAGGCTGCAATGTCTTCGCTGGTACCAGATCCACTGGCCAGTCCGTCGACCGTGAAATTCACGATCCTAAGGCCATCAGATTCGCCATAACGATCCAGTAAGGCTTGGAGTTGCTTGAAGCCCTTCAGAGAAGCTGGACATTTGGTCGCTCCATTGAAGGCGATAACGACGTGACCACGATACTTGTCTAGGGAAATCTCGTTGCCCTGAAGATCGCGAGCTTTGAAGTCGTGGAACGACTGGGCGCTGCTCCAGTCCGTGTCCTGGTTGAAATCGGCCTGGACCACGGCTGCGAAGATCAGAATCGCGATTATCGGTGCAGCGCCTGCAACCGTTAACCATGCATTTATTTTTCATTTCAAAAGCACACGCATACGCGATATTGGTAGTAGACTCATATCGGAGACATGTGATAATAATTTATTAAACTTATACTTATTATAGATGTGCAAGGAATATATGAGTGATTGAAATTTTTAACAAAGAAACTTTGTATCCCACAAAACAATGACGTCAAATGTAGCACTTCTTTTCAACAGTCTTCTCCAATCTTGATTAGATCTTTTACTGACTGCACAGCGGTTACGTATAGTATGTAACAACATTATTACCCGAATGTATAATTACATACACGTTAAGTGCTGTATACATATAATATGAGATCCCTACACCTTGAAGATTTGATTGGATATATAGTATACAAAAATACAAAATTTTGATACAACTCGTAAAATCGGTATTTTAATTTTTTTACATCGATATGAGAAATATTTTGTATAACGTCACCGTTTACAGACACAACCGCTTTAAAAATAACTTATAGTCGCACTTCGAGCATGCATAAAAGCAAAAAATGGCGCCCAACTCACGTATCATCTTGCTAGACTTTAATCGACGTTTATTCGCCTGCTTTCAGCTACTAACTGATGAGCTTTGCAAAATTTCGAGCACCAAAACGTTTATGCTGAGTAACTAGTAACTTACAATCGTATAATTTTTAAAATTATGGTCGACATGACATCCGCCAAGCACGAGTATTTCATAAAATACTAAGTCATTTTTGCTCTGACGCAAATATAAACTTTATATAAGGCTATCTTACTCTTCTGACTGATGTGAAGAATCTTTCGCATATTTTTATGAGCCGCTTGTGCTATTTTTATTTAAATAAAATCACAACATTTTCGACTGTTGTACCCCCAACGTGGGTCACGTGATCTGTGACGTCAGAAGTAAAAAAAAGAATCTTTATACTACATCAGGCAGATTTTCGGTAAAAATATTAGGTCGAATTATGCAAATTGTTCATTAGTAGTTATCAAAAATGCATTCGACGTCAGTATTCATAGCAACAAAATAATTTATGCAAAAATGAAGTTGTTTCAGCTTTTATTATACTTTATAATCCATTGTTGTTAAATCGCTAGTATATATTTTTGTATATATACGTACTCGTACTCCACGTTACGTATATTGTATACACCATGTTTCAACTGAAACCGCAATAAGCAAACCTCTTGGATAATACGATTTTAATACACTTCCCTTTAGAAGTGCAAATTTTCCATGAAGGATTTCACACCATTGTTATTTTGGACAGAATTATTTTACGATCTTCTTTTAAAACAGAGGATAGGCGGCATCCGGCAAGAGAAGCTAAAATACTTTATAAAATCCGAAGCATTTTTAGTAACAAAATTCACGATTAATTTTACTTTGATTTTAGCCGATTTTAGAATAAAAAAATTAAATATAAGAATAATAACTGTCACAGCCGATAAGACAGGTTCCTACATCCAGTCGTTGCTGACACTCCCTGCCTTACCAGACCAGACCAGGCCACGTGACATCCATTGCGAGCATTCGGTATTCCGACCGTACACTGGCGCCATCTTTTTTCCAAATAATTATCGAACGATTCAGTAACGTCGCCGACCTGTATGTTTTATATATACCTATAGTATAGTGAGATACATACAGAGTGAGCTCGCGGTCCAACAAAGAACAAAGAGCGGACAGCACAGCAGCCAGCGCGCCTGCGTGCTTTTATTCAATCAAGAATCTCCCATATCACACCGAGAGCGCAACTCGTCGGTTCTGAAAAAGCCCGAGAGGAGGGGAGCCGCGAGGAGAACGTGTTATAGCTCGCTAGAAAGAGAGAGAGAGCAAGAGCAAGATATAGCAGCAGAGGGATCCGGGTCATCTCTTCTAGCCGTGCTGCGTGTTACCCCGTCTCTATAGAGCTCTGCCTGCGAACGGGGAGAGAGCTTAGCCATCATCACATTCAGAGACAGAGAGAGAGCCCGACGTGTTGTTTTTACAGAGACACAGAGAGAGAGAGAGAGAAAGAGTACCTACTGCTCGATCGCTCGCTGTATCATACATACAAAGGCTGCAAATGGCTGGCTTCCGAGGGCGCGAGGACCGTCCAAACGCTGCTGATCTCAGCGCGCTATTCTTCGATCTGGACAACACCCTCATCGAGACGAGAAAGGGGGACAGTTTAGCCTGTCGCAAGGTATAGCCCATTAGTTCGCATTCGATACTCCACGCATACTTAATGATATTATATTATTATAACGCCATACACCACCCACTGTATAATTTTTTCTCTCAGAATCTCAGTACATAGATATACATATACATATATTTGTATTTGACCCACGATATACTCTACTTACTACTTATATCTATTTCAGCACGCATTTTTTGTCTCCCTGTTCTTTATCCCCCCTCGAGCTCCCCCCTATGTCGAGATCCATATACGCCATACATATACATACATACATGCACCTAATTATATAAATAAACGTCTAATGTATGTATACTCTCTCTCGCGAGCGCGACGAGAAAACACATCACCCATTATAAACATATTAGGCTTATACTCTCAAAGTAAAAGACGTACTTTGCGTATATAGCCCTGCGATGGAACAAGTAAAGAGTACAGCTCATACGATGCATATATATAGATATATAGATACACAGTAACTTTTCCGACTGCGTCTTGCGCCGCTGATGCATCAGAGGACGCGAGAGAGGTCAAACACGAGCACGCGCACGACGTCACGCCACTGAGCCACTGTGTCCTGTAGCCGAGCGAGCAGACGACGTTTTCGAACGTATAGGAGGACAAAGTCGCGAACATAGCCTCTTTTGCACTGACGCTCACGGGCCTCGTGTGTCCATTTAAATCTAATCGAACAAAAAGTACAGAGTGGAAAATCACGGACAATGCTCAGTAAATCTCAAAATTCCATGAAGAGCTCAGTGTAGAAGGGGCAGAGCGAATATACATATATATATTTCTGAGACGCGCAGTAGTTCTTCCGCTCCGCGTTCGCGTGCTCGCGACCATCCGGATACTCCGGAGCGACGAGAAGATCTCGGCGTCGCACTGAAGAAAGTGAATGTTTCAAATCTATATTATACTCACAGCCGAAAGCGCTTATAGAGTAGAGAAAGATTCCTGCGTGGACGACGCACACACGAGGCTGCTGCTGCTCAAGAGCCGAAATAGAGCGGGGGCTCGAAGGCGCGCGTAACACGAGCCGCCGATGCCCAATATAGTGCTTTCTCTCGCGCGATTATTTTAGAATCACTACGACGTCGGGGAGAGGGCGATTTTCTCGTTCCGGACGTGCCTCGCTCCTTTTCTTGGCACCGGCGTTCCTGCGCGCCAACAGAGATAGCGAGAAAAAAACATTCCGGAGCCGGCCACAGTTTGCCGTCAGAGTCGTACACTCGCTCGTAGGTAGAAAATTCTCTTGCTGCTGTGACGACGTTGGAACGTTTTTACGCGATTAAAGCTAGAGCCATAAATCAGTGATCTTCTGCTGTACGAGTAAACAAGACTATTTTTAAGCTGTTGCCATGTTGTCATATTGCTCCACACATTAGGTTTTCCCACTTTGAGTTATTTCAGAAGTTGTGTAGCCCCCTTCGAAACTGCTTTAGGGCTACTGATCTTTGCTAGGGGTAGCTGCACTCTCGGAGCTAATTTTGGAGGCACTCCGAGTTTTAAGTGCTATTTTGGTACTTCCATAAGAGTGTGTCAAAGGGCAAGGCTAGTACGGAGAAGCGTTGGCTCTGTGGGAGCACTGCCAGTTGGCTGAGAGCTGCCTTACGAGAAACAGAGGCATGCTGACAAACGAAGTTTCATTGATTTTCTACTCTTTGTGGTGAAGACAGTGCGAAAAACTCTGACGATAGCGTTTGAGAAGAATCATTGACTTTTGACTGATATTAAACCAGTGTTCAAGATGGAGGTTGATAGTGCGCAAACTATTCCCGATGCAGTCAAAAAGTGTGTTGCCATGCTGAAAATGGTCAACGGAGATTCTGAAAAATTTGCTGCTCTTTTTATGGTGACTAAATTGGTTAACGGAAAAGACTGCTCATCTGCTGCTAAGAAGTTACTGTTTGAGGCTATTGGTGCAAAGTTTATCAGAAAGTTATTGATTAGTGATGATGTTCCTGTAGATTGCCCACCTCAAGTTTACAAATCAGTGGCTTTATCTATTCTTACTGCATTCTGTGATGATCCAGTACTGGCATCCCATCCTGATATGGTTGGGCATGTACCTGCCCTCTTGGAAATTGTTTCTCAAGCTGATGAAGATGCTCCAGATGATACCTTGATTATCGTAAGTGAGGCTTATAGATGCCTGCAAAGTATTGCTCAATATTATCCTGGACAGAAAGCACTGATTGAACAGAAAGCTATTCCTAAAATGTGTGAGATTTATGCTGAAAAGAGCTTTAAGACGGACGAGGCTTTAAATATTCTAGTAACTCTAGCTAACCAGTTTGGAGCAGAGGCATGGGATGCAACTGATACCACACCCTTCCATGCCATTGTCAATAAAATTGCCTTAGACTTTGAAACTGATAACGATGAAAGGAAATTCCAACTTTGTTCAATATTGCAAGCCCTACTCTCTTCTTGCAGGCGAGATATAATTTCAAAAAGCGCAAGCAATGAATCTTGGCCTCAAAGTATTCACAAAGGCCTGAGTGACATTCTTGGATCAAAAATTGGAAAAAATCAAAGAGATCCTGCACTTAAACTTGCATCCATAACTCTGGAGTTATTGGGTGTGGAGTGGGCTTTATCAGATGAAGAGAAACCCAAAGTTTTCTTCTTAATACTAATTCAGTTAGCTTCTATCGAAGTGAGAATGCAGCTTGAGGGAAAGCAAATAAAAACTGTGATGGCTAATGCTGATCTCGTTGTAGCCTGCTTCATGATTTTGGAGATTTCCTTGTCTTACATTATAACCGATCAGCTAGATTTGGAGCAAAAAGAAAAACAATCTCTCTATACAGCATTGAAAGGTGCATTTGCTGCTGTGATTGGTCTGCTTACATCTGTGTCCAAAATGAAAGAACTTACAGATGTTAAGGAACGTATATTTGTCTGTGCCATGGTAAGAGTTTTAGCAGCTTGGCTAGCTCAAGAAACATCAGCGATGCGCACCCAAGTTCATGCTCTGCTGCCATATATTTTGACTGTAGCAAACGACACATTTTACGCACATCGTAATAAAAAATTAGCTGAGAAAGCTAAGCTTGGAGCCAAAGCCGACGAAGGATCATCTGCTGGAGAACCCGTCAAACATGACCCTCTCAGTGATATTGACGTTTTAAGACTGTTGTTGCCAGCCCTTTGCCATCTTGCAGTTGAGGAAGATGCAAGAAAAATATTGCTTAAGCATAAACAAGATGAAGTTCTGTTCGAGTGTTTGTCATATCATTGGACCATTGTACATTACAAGAAACCACCAATACCTAAGGCAGACCGACTGAAGGCACTTAAAGAACCTGCAAAAGAATTGGAGCCCCACGTTTTAGAAGAAATGGCAGATTCAAGAACTGCCATGGTATCGATTTGCAATGTGTTGATGAATATCACCGTATTGGAGTCAAAATTGGTTGAGGAGTCTCAGACGTTTATCAACTTGCTTAAATTCATATTTGATAGCTTGCCAGAGCTCAAGCAAATCCCGGAAAATTTAGTATTGCACGGTAATTTAGCCATTCTTGGACTGTTACTGCTGAAGCAGCAGGCCAAACGTATAAAGAAGAACGACTTTTCGATTTGTCGTTACATCCAAGCAACTATCAGATTCCTGTGGGATGCTTACATCGTAGACGAGAGCAATGATCCAACAGAATTAGTTGTCAATATTTCATACAAGGAGCATTGGATGGAAATAATGGAATTATGGTTCTTGGGAATGCAGACAATGGCAGGTGTTCTGCAAATGGTTCCTTGGCTTTCAGAGTTCGCAATAGAGTCTGGCTGGGCCGAAGGCATAGTTGATACCTTGAAGAAAGTCAAGATCGGGGGACTGCAGCCAAATGTTAAGTCTGCATTCGAAGATTTATTATGTCACTTGGTGAAGGCTGATAAAAGCGTGGCATCTGTACTCAAGAAAGCAGGTGCATTGACCGTCTGCAGAAATCATCGCATGATGGAATTAGGAAAGCATTTGTTTGGAGATTAAACTTGTTTATATGTTCTGTAACATCAAATGTACAGTATAACTGTTTTTATTATATTGTCATTAAATAAAAGTATGAAGAGTGTGCTTTCATTATTATCGATATAAGTTCAATAATGCCAAAAATTATGTAGAATACGTAAACTTTGTATTTTGTATAAAAGAAAAAAACAAACCAGATAAATAAATTTTCATTCGTAGCTTTTTTTATATTATTCCAGCAAAAAAATATTTAGATCTTCGACAGATTTAGATCTTCTAAAAAGCCGTTTTGTCTATGAGGAAAATAAGTTTGTTGACGAAATAGAGAATTCAAAACAATTTTTATATTTATAACGTAAAATCTCGCGTCTCATAATAGCTGATGATTATCCGAGTCTAGTGTCGCATATTAATTATAAAAGTCAGTGTGATGGGTGACAGAGATGCTTATACGTGTATAAGACTTTGTGACTCTGACGTATATTTAGAAAACATCACACCTGAAAATAATCCTGGCATCGGACAACAAGCTGCACCTTTTGCTTTCTTAAAGCGTGAAGCGTATACTGTTAATGCCTTTTTGCATTGTGCATGAAAAGAAAAACAAATTTTCTGGCACTTGTAGTAGTAAAAAAAAATTAATACAAAGTGCCTTTGATGTTTTTTATTTTTTATATGCTGGGATAATGTTCGAAAAACGCATAATCTACGAAATTATATAAAAAAAAAGACATTACGAATTGTAATAATATAATGACAATATATATCTATTTATGTTTATTCGTTGTTAAGCATTTGTATTGATGGAAAAGATTTTCGATTAAATCTGTATAATTTCATAAAGGTGCATTTGATTATTTCTCAACCCCTCCCACTTGTCATAAGTATAAGTAATTTCTTAATTTCAGATATCATGTAGTTTGAGCGCGATTCAGTATATAGAGCCTTTTAAGAGGCCTTCTTCAGACATTGAACAATGTTTTAGAAGGCCCCTTATTAAGTCTTTCGCAAACTCTAATCAGAACAGAGAACAGCATCTGCAGAAAGAGAGAGTCTTCATAAGATATGCACACGCTATAATCGTAAAGAATAGTAAATTAATCGAATAAGTCTGTTGTTGGCACAACTGATTTTGTTGTGATTACAGCAGCGTCCATGGATGCCACCTGAAGAGTCCAAAATTAGTCGGCTCGAGTATTTGAATGAATCAATGCATTTTCTAGGTAATCATTAATAAGAATTAAGAGTCCTCATTGACCGCTCAATCTCCTCAATCCCTGAATTATGATTTATGTTTCAGAGACCGCATTCAATAACTCTCAACAGCAATTGCTTTACATAATTTATAATTATAATTAGATACTACGTATCACAATTAGATGTGTAGACAAAATAATGAAGAAGAACTTGACAATTGTTGAATGCGGTTCAAAAAAATTTTCTATCTTCGCCAATTCTGTCTCATGCATATAATATATATATATATTATACAACATAATATATAAAGATTAATCATATGCCATTTTTCTCCAAAAAGCAGCTGCACCGCGTACGAGCGTATGAAAAAAACTAAAATGAATGTTGCTTTTTCCTGATTACCAACAGCTTGCAGATGAGCTGTCAGAGGAGTATGGAATACCACAAGATTCCGCCAGCAAGATCACGAGCTCGTATCTTAAGCAGTTCAGAAAGTGTCCAGACAACGTACAGTTTAGTCTAGACACTTGGCGAACGTCCCTCTGGAGCAAAGCCCTCGGAGAGAAGTATTCTTACCTTGCTAAACAAATTTACGAAAGATGGCTGTACCTGAGGTACCACTACCTCGCCCTCTCCCCGGACACGGTCTCCATGCTTCACCAGCTGAGAAAGAAGTACCTCCTCGGTCTCATCACTAACGGGCCCTCGAACGCGCAATGGGAGAAGATCCACAAGCTCAGCTTGCAGCAGTACTTCGACGTCATGCTCGTCTCGGGTGATCTGCCCTGGGAGAAGCCGGAGGCACGAATTTTCGAGGAGGCCTGCCGCTATCTCCGAGTTAATCCTGAAAATTGTATCATGGTGGGGGATAAGTTAGAGACGGACATTCTAGGTGAGAGCTCCATGCAAACTCTGCAGCTTGCAATAATATAATATAATCTTATGTTTACAGAAAAATATTTGCAGTAATAGCTTGAACAGTTCAGATACTGTAGTAGTGCATACGCATAATTACTTGCAAACCTTTTTTGACCTCTGTTGGTAAAATTAACTATAAACATATGACGCATAGTTTTCCGAACGAAATAACGAGAAATGACACATACATTATATACGTTTCTAATACGAGTGCCAGCAACGCGATGAATAATATCTCGATTTTGTGATGTCTTAGGTGGTATTGAAGCTGGATTTGCAGGAACAGTGTGGGTTCCATTTGGTGACAATTGTCTTGTCGACAATGGACCAAAACCAAACTACACAATAAAACAAGTTACCGATTTAGTAAAGGTCTTAAACCGCGGACCGGACGCTCACGAATACGAAGATTCCTCGTCCAATGCTTCAGACGGCATGTAAACTAGCGAGATCATCGACTGCATGCTGAAGGTGCTGGGACGACATATACAGTGGATGGATGATGTATCTCGGCGATTTCGACCAAGAGCACTCGAAATGTTGGCCAGGTCTTTTATAATGAGAAAAGGGAAAAATCACTAATCAAAGTAACTATTTTTTTATTACAAAGCGGTAACGAGGTTCATACCGCAGATCTGTATCCACTTTTTCAGATTTTCTCACATTTGCTACATTTGCATACTCGTGTTTTATTTTATGTAACGCTATGGTGACAGTTGGTTACGTATTTGTCACACACACACATACACACACACATACACGTAATGTGGTAACGACGTTGTGAAGTGCATTTTTTTGTGATTATTTAGTTTGTAATTTTGTTTTCTTTTTTTATTAAGAAAAAAGTACAAATTTCTTTTGTTTTTTTAACGTTTAGCCTCGATCTTTGTTTCTTTTTAAACGTAGTGCGTTTATTTGAAAAATTTAGATAATATATCGCTGTTGTTGCTGATGAAAGGTTTAGCCTTAATTGACGAGTATTCAACTTCAACGAGGAGAATAGGTCTGGATGCACTCTAGTGAGCCAAACGTCAATTTTCACGGTACAAGAATTTAAGCAGCCTTAAAGTTTAGCAAGTAAGCTTCATCGCGGAGCCGTTTTTAAACGGGTCTCCGCGTCAATCATATCTCTCTAAGTGTACATGCGTATTAAAAGAAACATGTAACAAATGTACAAAGCAAAGTGCATATATAAAATAGCATCAAGGAGATAAAAGAAATAGTATATCGCGTACCAAGGACGTAAAGTGGGCTTTTTTAGACCGAGTACAAAAACCCCACTTTGCCCTTGGTACACACCATATTTTTTGTGACGTACGGACGTATTTAAGCGTTTTTTATGCGTATTGAGCGGAACTGATACGATTGTTTTTTGAGACGGCAACCGCAATTATCGCAAATGTAATCGATAAACGTCGAATTATTACAAATTTTATAAATGAATAATGTAAATACAACGAAAGCAACGTTCTTTATAAAGCGAGCTAAAAAAACTATTTTGCCCGCTGGTCGAAAAACAGTCACTTTAGTTTCACTTAGTAGGTATCGAAAAACACGGAAATCGTTCGTGTGTCACAAAAAATACTTTACTAGGATTAATAATGAATAACTTCATAAACCTTTGATTATGTTCATAACTCGATGTAAAGTATAATGCGTAGCAAATGATACATGACTAGTATAACTATTTAAATTATTCAAATCGTTCTGTACGTATATATAATATAACGTGTATAAATATAAATGTCGAGTACATTTAAATATTCTACTTTATAATACGTATGTACATTAAAGTATATTTTTCCACTGTACATTTTATCATTGTTGAACATCTGTAAACAAATCAACAGCATACAATACCACTGTACCATACAAAGTAATAGTCATGTTAAATGATCTGTCTTTCATGATTGAAATAAAAGTCATTGACATCAAATCGATATCACTGTTGCGTTTTGTTCGATTGAAATACCTGTTCTACGATAACCAACTCTTCGAGTACAAACTAAAAATGTCATCACTGTCAAAAGCATCTATGTTTTTCGACTAATAATTTCCACCGATTATTCACGCGCTTACATTCAAAGATTAAAATTATTTGTACTATATTCAGTCGCTTAATCCAAATGAAAACTTCGGATCGATTTTTTCTTTAAACAATATATTGCACCGACACTAGAAAAACAACTTCCACAAAACTGACTAGACGAAATTTTCCAACAGCCAATATCCGAAAAAGTTAGAAGAGGAAAAAAAGTAATTTACAAAGCTCGCTGCGCTCATCTGCTCTCAAGAAGAACTGTCGGACCCTCGGTCGTCGGGCTTCTCGTCGAGCCTGTTCAAACAGTCGCTGGGATTGGCGAGATTCCGGCAGTTGGTCCTGACGAATTTGCAGCTATCGCCGCAACTTTTGACGGAGACTCGTCGACAGCGCTCGTCGCACTTGGCTCCAGCAGCAGAGTTTACATAGAAGTCGCTGGAAAGTTCGGACAGCCGCTCGTTCCACGAGTCCATGACTTTGAAGCCGCTCATTCCGGAGCTTGTGCGCTTTTTGATTACTTTGCCGGCGGAGGACGACTGCTGCTGCTGCTGCTGCAGGTAATTGGGCGCAGCGGCTGAACTGGGGCTGGACGACGATGAGCTGCCCTCGCTTATGTGCCAGATCTTCTGATCGTCGATGGTCGCGAAACGCTCGAAGTAATCGCGCATGGAGGAGTATCTCCGGTTGCTCACCTTAGGACGGATAGACATGTGAGGAAAGGGGATGATGTGTAGGATCGAGGGTTCACACCTTGCCCTTGGAGGATTTTGACCCTTCCTTGCGACTGCTCGACTCCGAGGCGTTCGAGAAGTCGTCCGAGTACTTGAGGCTCTCGTCGGAGCTAGCTTCGGCGTCGTGCTGCTCTTCTTCCTGGACGGAGGACAGTTCCTTTTCCTCGTGGTCGGACTTGTCGGCGACAGGAGATTTATTGTCCGGCAGCTCGTCGATCACCGACTCGATGTCCTCTTCGATCTCCTCGGGCTCCTCGCTTCGCGCCGAGTCTCGTTTCTCTCCTGAAATGTATATGCGATATATAGTCGATAGTAAACACTGAGCGGAAAACTTTTCTCCATCAGCAAGTTCATAAAATCTCTCGAATTACCCGCTACACTCTCCTGTACATCGCTCGAGCGCTCCGAAGTTTCCGACGAACTTTTCGCCTCCTTTCTTGATTTCCTCGACTTCTTCTCGCTCTTATTCGCCTTCTCGGTGAAATTAATTTTCTTGTTAGAGCTTTCCTTTTTCTGCGACGACTTTTCCACTTTCTTCTCAGCCACGTGCTCCTTGCACGGCCTGACAAACAGCATTGATTCGACAAAAAAAATTATAATACACACAAGATAAAAATAAAAGAAACTATACTCACTGCGTCTTGCAGTCGCACTGATGATCGATCTTCCACCTGGCGCACTTCTCCAGTGCCTCGTTCTGTCTATTCTTCAGGTAACTGATCCGAGACGCGTCGGGAGAGAGCGATTTACCGGCAAAGTCCGTGCTCTCCTTCCGCAGAATACCGTGGGACCTTTCCTTGTGGTAAGCGTTGTTCAACGACGCCGCGCTGGTGCTTCTGTCTACTTTCAGCCTGTGCGTGTAGGCGACTTCGCTACCGACTTGCACCTGAAACCGCAAGAGTTAGCCAACTATCGAAGGGCTTACGAAGTAAGTTGCCAGCGTATACGTACAGCTTCGCAGAGCGACATGTCTTTGCTTCGCTGAAAGAGGTTCCTGTAGATCCTCTGGATCTGGTCGGGTTCCACGTGGTTGTCCATCAGCGTCGACAATACGTCTCTCTCGGTGACGAGAAACTCTGGATTAGCATCGACGAGAACGACGCTCTTGTATCGCGGTGAGGAGGCTGCGCTGATGTACTCGCCGTTCTCCTGAAACTGCCGGAAAGACTCGAGCTTCTCCATCACCTTGTTCTCGTTCAGGATCTTCGGAGGCGTCGGAGGTTTCGGTACCCGTTGACTCGCAAACTTTTCCGCGTAGATCAGATCGGCCTCGACCTCGTCCTCCTCGTCCGAGTCGTCCATCATGTTCAGCGAGATTTTCAGCTGGCAGATCTCGTAGAGCATTTTCCTCTGATGGAATTGAACGGCTGATTATTCAAATTCAACTGGCCTTGTAAATAGGATCCATTAACGCGACTAATGGGGATCATTGAATTCTACCCGCATGCATGCATGCATGCGCGAGAAGCGCACGGCTACTTAATTAAATTATCAGAGTCGGCGACGCAGCTTCTAAACAGTCATGCGTACCTATACATATAGTCCCACCGGGCTAAACCGCCAAATTCGATGATCCTCATTAGTCGTCGCGCAAAGCCTCGAAAATAAACTCGCCCTTAATTAACATGTACCGCATCAGCCATCTGCGCCGGATAACGTCGTTATAATACCCTCGTCAAATTATTCCTCGATAGTTATTATACGTATACGTACACTAAATAAAACACTGTGCTCTCTCGCGCTAATTTGATACGACCGACGAGAACAGCGCGCAAACGAACTTCCGGAATTAAGTATTATAAGCTTCTTCGCAACTTTCGTTTTACAGCAAGTCCGGCGTTGAAAAATATACAAACGTACCTTGTTCAAACGTCCGGAACTCCTCTCAAGATGCTTCTCGAAAACTTGCTTTAATTCCCGGTCTGTGTAAAGACCGTTCTGGACGATTTCTTGCGTAATGTCGTAGACGAACTTGGCGTAGCGCGCCTCGTCCTCCTCCCCTCCGCGCAACTTTCCCAAACTTTCCTCCGGTCCTGACTGCTGCTTCTGGCTTATTTCTCGTCGCGACGACGACGGACACCGCTCCTGCTTAGCGCACTGCGAGCTGACCTCGTATTTGCATTTCCTGCGAACATTTATAGTAGCAGCTTAATTTCCGTATGAGATATTCGGCTTCTTTATTGTATACATTATAAAGCGGATGTCAATTAGCGCGGGAAATTAGGAAAAACTAATTTTAATCGCTAATGAAACTGCGGGCGGAAAACTTTCCGCGTAAAAGTAAGTGTCTCTCGGGCGAAACGTTATGTTCCGACGCTTTTGGAATGGCTCCAATAAGAGCGAGGGAATATAACGCGATATCCTCGCGAAAATCCGCGAATTGGAAAACTTGGCAAATACGTCGCTCTGGCGCAATTAAAAGCCATATGTAAATATAAGGAAAATTGTTGACTCTGGCGAATGTATACCTCGACCTCGCTGCCGTAATGCAGGATTTCGAGCAGCAAAACTGATTGATATCCTTTGCGTCACGAGGCTGGAATTCATAGGGCCTTTTTTGATTTTTCAAGCTCGATTTCGGGCGCTCCTTGGCCGTACCTGGTCGTACACAGAGACAATTCGTGTCGTTGATAGCTCGTCTATCGGCGCTGTAGCTTCGCTCTTTCGATGAGCTCTTACTGCGACAGTGAACCTTGATTATCTCCTGCAAAAAACGGCCGCCACTTCAAGTTTCATCGTGGTACAAAAAAAAAAATATAAAAACAGCTTCCGTGAGATCGAAGCCGTTAAAATCGCGAAGGATAAAAGCTTTATATACGGAAATACGCGCATAAAAATACCGCTGTGTCCATAGAAGTAAAACAGCTGTGTGGCTTATAGTCCTGTACAACACTGCACGCAAGCGAAACTTTTAATGTATCGGAAAAGTTTCTCTCCATAAAATTATTATTCCTCCCTTTTTTTTCGTTATCGAGCTGCTGGTAAAATCGATTAGGGAATATATAGGTAAGCAGTGCAGTCTCGAGCTTTAACGCGAAAATATTATAATAATATTCGAGAGAAAATTTTCCTCGCGAGAATAGGTAGAGAGGACACACGTCTTACGGATGGATGATGCTCGGTGTCGTATGCCAATTTGTCGATGGTCTCCTCGGAAGGGCATCTCTCGAAAAATCTCAGCTTACAGCTCGACGGTCGACTGGGGTTTGAGGCGACGCATCTTCTCTGCATCTGCATACGAGCGAATCTCGGGTTCCTCGAGTCCACGACGCTCTTTGCCAGCAACACTCGACGCAAGTGCGTACACATCGATCGATGCAACGAGACCTGATCGACGTAGCTCTCTCCTGTTTGGTTGTACACTAGGGTGGAACGTTTGCATTAGAACTTTATACTTATGCTCCAAGATTTTTAGCTTTTACTGTACAATATATTAGAATGAGTCGCGAGTATGTGTGACATGCTTTCGCGCGAGGAGGATGAAAATAGAATTTAGTTTCGCGCACAGTATATAAATTAAAAGTGTGTCAACAACGTAACTGTATAACCGAACGCACACATAGATACGACGCAGCAACAACATATACGAAGAGAAAGATAGAGACGCGTCGATAAGCATTTTCGGGGTTATCCATCACCGTTACCTGAGCTCTTTAGATTCACGCTATCTCTGCAGCATCGCGTCATCTTTAAAACTCGCCTCGGCCGAGCAGGAACTTTGCACTTTTGTCAACTTCAAAGGAAAAACTTGCATGGAAAATTTCGAAGTACACATATACAAGACGTGATTGATCTGCACTGCACCTTACCTCTGCCTACTTTTTGTTTGCCACAAGTTACCAGGCGACGCGTACACGTGGCTTCCAAGTGTCAGCTGATATACTTTTGTATTATATACGCTCGACTTGTCGTGTGCGTGTATACTCGATAGGAAACTATGGGGATGGAAATTACTTTGCGATGAAGTCATTTTGTATATACCCTTTTGTTTGTAATGCGACTTCACTGCTGTGGATTGATAATACGCAATAAGCGTTAAATTGCATATTCACGTTGAAATTGAATTTATACACAAGGGAAACGTATCTCTGAAAGGTATAATTAAATCTGCATATTATATAAATTATCGAAACGTGATTTATCGGACGTTATTGTGAGAGATTCAATGGAATACGTAATAAATCACAGAGCGAGGATAAAGGATACGACGACGAAAAAAATACACAACTGAATTTTTGTTTTCATGTATTTATTATTGAAATTATGTTAAAGGGTTAGTCAAATAAATAAATTAACATCGCTATACTCTACGTATTTTTCGTTCATGCAGTCGATCCGCGCAACTCGTCAAGGGGCTATGTCAACCCCTCGAGTGCGCGGATGAATTCCGTCGCTTTGACGCGCGCAACACGTTTAACATTATATGCGCACCAGTGGCTAAGCGTCTCGGCGCTCTCGCGTTTGCCTCGATTCGTACGAGCCTTCGTTCGTTCGTCTATATATATGTATAATGTATATATAGCTGCTATGTATCTATATAAGTGTATACTGAGGGTTCAGGAAGGGCTTGTTAGGTACTGATGAGCCGAGATATGCGTCTTGCTTCTTTTCGTACTTATTGCTACGTTACACACTACACATAACTGTACAAAAAAGAAATTTTTTTCAGGGGGAATATCGTTAAAATGCTACTGAATCGAAAAATCCATCGTACAAAAAAGGCAAACTTGCTCGGGCCTCGGTGTTTTTGCGCGAAACTCAGGATAAACGAACTTTGCGGACATAATACAACAGAGAGATATACAGAGGCGAAAATTGCAAACGTCGCTTTGTCACAAAGTGTAGACGTCGTAGACTGATCATACAAACGATATCCCAAAAAGCGATACAAAAAGTGTCTGGTATACATACGTGATATAAGCGACGGCTGCATCACGCGCTTATATATATATATGTAGTGTTGTACACATCAAAGGTCTGATTAATCTCGAGTCGCCGTGTGTATTATAATAGTTAAGTATACGCGCCGTACGTGTGCAGTCTAATAAATATAATATATACATTGCCAAGTGTGAGAAAAGAGGAGCCGCGACACATGGGCGTTCGAAGATCCTCGCTCCCGCTCAGCGCGGGGATAATCGAACTTGGCTTTTTCCTCTTTTATGCTCTCCTTCTTCTTCTTCTTCTTCGTCGACGTTGCGAAAAAGAAGGCCGACGAGACGCTTTTTGTCGTTTTCATTATTATTATTATTCCCTTATCGCGCGTGTTTGTAATATATACGAAAAAAACTCGGTATACAAGTATCCCCGAGGTCTGCTCGATATCATTTTATACTCTACGTACATTTATGATTTGCATGAATGTGCGTGCGCGTATGCGGGGCTGTATTCTCGCACGTCGCGACGGCCGATAACGGGTATATGTATATAATAGATAAGCGGATTTGCGGCGGCTCGCGTTTGGTTTTGATCGCGTGGGGATTTCGGATTTTCCTCGAGTATCTCTCTCTCTCTCGCGGAATAGTTGTTGGAAAATCTAAAATCTCCGGAGGGGAATTAGAGTGAGTGTGTGGAAAGCTCCTATCAAAAGCAGACACTCGCTCCTTATAAAACGCATCATTATGGAAAAGCAGCTGCCTATTATAGTCCGCTTAATAGCCGTCGCTCGCGGTGCTGCTCCATAGGGGAATGATGCGAGAGATATGAAAGATATCGATTCGAAAAGAGGGTCGAGATAGAGCTAGAATGGATGAAAGAGAGAAAATTGGACGAAAGTGTGCGAGAGACGGGCCGTGGCCTAATGACGTGTAGTTGCAGTAGACATTCAGCCGACGCTCTCGGACGTTCTTGCGACGATCTCGTGACTGGTGGCGATCGCCTCCTTCTCCTTGTCCTCGGCTGCTCCGGAGATCACGTAGACCGGCTGGCTGTTGTAAGCCAAGAAGTGCTGATCCGCCGACATCGCCTCCGCCGAGTCCTTCATCTTCATCTGCGATATAATTGCGAGCGTCAATCATTTGTACACAGATTATTATTATAGCTGTATGCGCAAAAACTCATTTCAAGCTCACCTTCTTTCGATACAGCACCAGGAGGATCAGCAGACTGCTGATGACGAAGGCGCTCGCGGCGGCCAGAACGAGCGTCGCCGTCTGGAAGACAGGCGCCTCGAGTTCGGTGAGGATCTCCCTTTGCTCCAGAGCCACGACTCTGTTGTTGGCCGTAGCCGCGGTGACCCGGTGGGTGAACCTCGAGGTCGTCGCGTCGGCCAGGTAGCCGAGGACGCTCAGCTTCTGCATGCGCGTGAGCTCCTCGAGGTGGAAGGCGACGTCGACCTTGTTCGGACCGACGACCTCGAACGCGAGGACTATCGACTCCTGACTGATCTCCACCTGGACGCCGTCCTTCAGTCTGGCGCCCAGAGCTTGAAGAAAGTCCGTGGCTTCTTTGGCGAACAGCGGCTCGTCCTCGACCGGCAGGAAACTACCCGGGAAGTGCAGCGTTACCTCGACTGCCTCTACCGGGGTTGGCACTGAGAAAGAAAGAAGAAATCGGTTCATCAAGCTATACAAGACTGGGCAAACACAGCTGCTGCTGCTGCTGCTGCAAGCTTGTATACTCACGGCAAATATTGGTCCCCTTGATGAAGGGTTCAGAGCCGACGAGCTGATTTCCCGCCTCGTCGACGCACCAGCAAGTCTCACCGGCGCACTGAGTCGGCTCGAATCTCCCGTACTTGTCGCATATGGCCGGTACGAAGCCTCGTTCCCTCATCGCCTGGCACCTGCTGCCCAGAACCTTGTTGATCTCCTTGCCCTCGGCCGACAGTCCCAGGAAGGCGCTCTCCATGTAGGCCTTGATCTCGGCGTCGATCTCGAGGTTGGCCGAAGCACCGGCACCACCACGACCACGACGTGCCTGACGGAAGTTGCATTTCGGCTCGGCGTCTCGGGTCAACGAGCCCTTGATCGGCTCGCCCTTCTTGTTCACGCACCAGCAGACGCCCACGTGCTCGAGACACTGCACCGACTCCCAAGCTCCCGTGTTAGGGTTGCACCTGGGGACCAAGTAGAGCAATGAGGTTGCGAATGGCTTCGCAAACTTTTCCGACGCGCGGCTCAAATATATTCATGACATTATAGAGGGAATAGAGGATAGAGGACTTTTCGCGCTCCATTAAAGCCGTGAAAAGTCGAGGAAGTAGAGAAACTTGAGAGAGTAGTTGAATAAACAGCATAGGCTGCAGTCGTGATTTACTCACCTCGGAAGGAACGACGGCTGCTTGTACTTCTGGGAAGTCTTGAGGTTCCTCTCGCGGAGTCTCTCGCACTGGGACAGGACGGGGCAGACGGTGTCGCACACGAGCTTGCTGGAGAAGTCGTTGTAGCCGCTCGAGCAGTCCTCCTTCTTCCGGCACTCGTTCATCTCCGAGTCAAAGTACCATCTCTCGTTGCTGCTCTCGTTCGTGGCTCTGCGATGAACGTCTTGGGCAGGACACGGACCCTTGCGCGGAGGCTCGAAGCAGACCTCTCGGGGCTTGGGACAGCAGACGGCGTACTCGTCGAGCGGCGAAAGCTCGCACTTGTGGGTGGACGGACAGCTTTGTCCGTGAGGTCCACAGGTCGCCGGACTTCCGTCCTCCACTAGTAGGGGTGAGCCGTTTGGACAGGGATTGTCCTTCTTGGGTAGACAGACTGGGACAGGGGGACAGGGTGGTGCGCTGCAAGCCACCTCGACCATTCTGTGTGCATCGATGGCGATGGTTAGAATTTTAATTTATCGACGATCGCATTGTTGTGTGTACTAATATAGATCGGTTATCATATCGCTGACTGTTGCTCGAACTTATTGCTTCGAGTTAATTAATACAATAGCCCGCCGTGATGTTTATTTAGCAATTCAAATCAATGCTCTCGCCGTATCCGTAACAGAGGCTTTAATGGACATTATAATTGTCTTTTTATGAATTCATTTTATACATACATCATATAATTTCGTTAACTATTATTATTACATACATCGTGTAATTTCGTTAGCATTCTATATTGCGTCAATGTGTAATGTGTTAATAAGTGATGTATATACAACATTTTCTACGTCGAAGAGCTTGTAAGTGACGCTTAAAATTACTCGTCTCTCGAGTGCTTCTTTCATGAAAAAATCCGTCAACCGAAAGGCAGGAACGACTCGGGCTTTTTTTAAACAAGTAGGTATCTTTCGAATTCCTGTAAAAGCTCCGGCGTACAGAGAAGGCTTCTTCTTCTTCTTCGAATGATTTTCCAGGGAACAAAATTGAGCGTTGAACAGAGTTGAACGGTGGTGTATTCCAGGAAAACTATACTACCCGTGCAGAGCGTTTCGAAAAGAGTTGAAAAAAGTAGAGTCTCAAACTACTGTTCGGTTGGAAGTAATTGACACAGTGGGTCAAGTGATGCCGTACACTATATATACCTATACACCGCGTACACTTTCAACAGAAATCTGCGTGTACGTTTTAATTAACATTTCTTTTTTTCGGCAAAAGCGGTTGAGCTGCTGGGATTAAAACTCGGCAGCAGCTTTTCCGGATTAAATTACAAGTGCCTTTGTTGAACGCGTTTGCAGCGAAATTAATTTTCGCGTGTATTTTGAGTTTAGTAAAAACAAAACGCTTCATGATATCGCGTAATTCCATTGGAATATTATATATTATGTCCAACAAAACGGGTATATACGCTACATATTGTCCGGAAATCCGGTTCTAAGCGCGCGTAAAATTTTATTGGTAAATTTCGGCCCTATTGTTCCAGTGAATAGCGAAAATTTGCTTTGTCCCGATTTCACGGCTGACCAGAATATCGAGTCCAGCCACAACGTCAGCGTCAAGCGCATATAACGTCCGCTAAATCTCTAAATATAATAAACCCACCTGCAAGCCTCGTTCTCTCCGCGACAGGTAACAGCCTTGCACGGATCCCTGCAAGCACAGATCGGACAGCCAGTGGTGGGATCAAGCTCCAGACCATCGTGGCAATCAAGGCCGCAGTCGATCTCCGGACACCTCTGGGGCGCGCCGCACTTGGGCAACACTCCCTCGACGACTCTGGTACCGGCAGCCTCGCGGCCCTCCTCGTCCACGCACCAGCACATGCCCGCGTGACACTGAACCGGCTCGAATTGACCGTCGGCGTCGCAGCGAGGGATGTAACTTCGTCGAGCTGGTTCGCCGGACTCCCGGACGCCGTGTTCGGCTACGGCTCTGGCGTGTTGACAGGCCGTTGCCATCACCGGAGACACGCACTGCGTTCCGCAGCCTGTCAGTAGATCAGTTTTGCTTTAGTCGGACGTAATATTTTCGACAAGTTTGTGGTATATAGAACGTGACCATAAAGCTCGTTGTTTCAGGATGCACTCGAAAGATAATGGTTTCAGGCAGTAACAATAGTGTCGTAAGAGTTCCCTTTTCCGAATTCAATTATGTCAGCGAGCAAGCTCTTCTCTCGAGACTTCGAGAGAATAAAAGCCCTTTTTCTCTGAGCGTAATTGAATCGCGCCTGAGAAACTCGTTCTGTCATCCGCAGCTAAAAGGACGAATTTTCGAAAGAAAAAAAAATATACGTATACCTATAGATGAACAGTCACACTATACACTGCAGAGAGACAACTAATTGCGAATTCGCGGGTCAGAACTTGGCCGGCGGCGGCCGGCTGGAATATACCGAAGACAATCGGGACAATCGCGACGCGTCAAATGCGTGTCGTGTCCCTCGGCGTCGTCAAACATAATTCCCGGCGCATTGTGTAAGCTACTGCCCCCTCGACGCTTCGCACGCTCTATCTCTCGCCGCGGGACAACAATGCACTGCGAGCGCTGATTTTCAATTGATCCTTGTCATGTAAATTTCTCCCCGGTTATTTTTCGACGCTATTGATTATAATAACAACCACGACGCTCTCGTATATTATTCATAACAACAAAACAGCTCATTTCGATGTACATAATTTATTCCGGAGTTAAAAACGCGACTCACCGGTGGAACAGCACTTGTCGCCGGCAGAACACTCCTGGTCGGTGCTACAGAGCACCTCACAACTGGACGAGCTTGGCACCAGGTAAGGACACTGTCCGGGTTTGGTCGCCAGACAGGCAGGTACAGAAGGGCAGTACTGGCCCGGTCCGCAGTTCACGTCGACGAGGGTGCAAGCCTCGTTCAGCGCACACTTTACCTCCTGGCAGGGGTCGCGGCACCGACACTCTCGACATCCCGCTGCGTCTGTAATCGAAAGGGACGCCGACCTCGAGGTTAATGACAATGTGTACATTTTTCGAGAGACGAAAGATCTGCAGTAATTAGGCTGAAATTTCTTCTTTTTTGTCAGTCTTAATGAGACGCGCAGAGACTGATGGTACTGATGTAATTTACGACGCTGGGGAATAATAACGTCTCGCGAAAGCGCGCTCGAGCGGATTATATGCGGGTGACAAGCGAGTTTTAAATATAACGCGAGAAATTAAGTGAAAATCAACGACGACCGATCTCTACATTCTGGCTCCGAGCAAGAGAGAGTCAGCCTGTGATATAAATCATCCTCTTTAAGAATACATTACGCTTGACAAAAGCTCGCGCATCTCCATACTATGAATATCATTAAACATCAGATTCAATTCACAGGCACTCGACACGATTTATACCGATATACAGGTCAAGCGTGCTCACCTAATTCGAATCCATAGGGGCAGGTGAGGTTGCATCTGAAAGCATCGCAAAGATTGAGCAGGTCTCGAAGCTCAGCGCAGTCAGTGGTGGCGGGCTCGACTTGGCTCTTGAGGATCGCGCCGTACTCGTCGACGCACGAGCAGTTCTTCTCCTGGCACTGGACCGCGCGATAAGAGCCGTCCTCCTCGCACTGGGGCGCAGGCATAGCCAGAGCCATACCCTCCCTCGTGCCCTCCATTCGCTCGCCAAAGTCGCGCAGGTACTCGCACACTGTGGGCAATGCAAAAAAAAAACCAATTAATTATTGTACGTGGCGCCTTTGTGCAGCTGCTAATTAGAATATACTCACTGCTGGGCTCTTTGGCGGGTGGAGGTACGATGGGACAGCAGACGGACTGTTCGGCCTCGACGACGGGGGTGCAGCTGTGGTTTTGCGGACAGGTTTTGTTATGGTCCGAGCAGATGACTGCGTTGCCGTCCTGGTCGCTCAGAGGTGAACCCGAAATACACGGGTTTTTGAAGCTACGTCGCAGACGACACTCTGGTTTCGTTGGACACAGGAAGTCGGGACAGCCGTCCTCCCGACGAAGCACACACTCCTCACCAGCTGGACAGGGATACCTGTAACGATCGCGGTTCTTTTCTTTTCAGTACACGGCCTCGGGCGGAAAGTCCTTTTCTTCGCGGTATGCATAAGATATTAGCGCAGTCATTTAGGGGATAAGGAATCCTTCAACGAGGCTGTGTGTATATATAGCGTACAGCCCCGAGCGGGAATGAAAAAGAGGAGAGAAAAAATTCTTTTAAAGTTAGCCGGGGTGTACAATGGCAAAGTATCCCGTGTCTGACCTCGTTCTACAGCGTATACACGCGCGTATATACTCTTCCAACTTTGAGTGTACTGTATTTTTTTAATCATCTACTCGACTTTTCTTTCGAAATTTTTGTTTTTCGCTTATCGCATATTATACGCGCGTATTAAGAAGAAAAATCCAAGACGCCTCGGGCGAGTCTCTTTCCCTCGCAAGAACTGCTGCTCGATACATCTTTTACGCGGCGGGAGCTACACAGCACTTTACGAGCTCGTTGTACGTAATCTCGAGGGAGTAGGACGTGACGCTCATATCTCTTCTCTCTCTCTGTACAGGCCTGTAATTGACACTCGATAAAATATAGCCGTAAACTTTTTACGAGCAGCAGCTCGTAAAGCCCTACTGAAAAATCCTCATCTTGTTTATTCAAATGCCTGGACAGCCAAGAATCTAATCCGTAATGCGCGCGCGAAAACCGGCTGCGTCAATCAAGCCTAAAAGCTCGAAGGAAATTGGATTGCTTTGCGGTATAGAAGGATTGTCGTGTATATACATACCCTTGGCAGGGATCGTCGCACTCGCAGGTGGGACAGCCGTCGGCGTCGGTCTTGAAGCCGTATTGACAGACCTGAGCGCACTGCTGAAGTGTACATCCCGAGGAAGGCAGAGATCGAGGTTTGCCAGAAGTCGGAGGAGCCGCAGTTGATTTCTCGCAGTCGACCTTCTCCGCTGGACCCATCGAGCCGCTGACCTTTTGGCCCAGTGGATCCACACACCAGCAGACCAGTCCGTTACGGGAACATTGACGCCGCTCGTACTCGCCGTCTGTTGTAATATTGTGTAAATAAAAAATATTGTGGGATTGAATTATTTCGAGGGAAAAAAAAGTAATCTCTCGGCTCATCTGTTTCGTGATAGAGAGAGAGAGCTAGCGCGCGCAAACAGAGCTGGAGGAATTCTTTGCCGCAGAGGGATTCGCGCTTTAATTAAACTTCAAAAAGATCCGCTTTCGGAGCGGGATCTCCATTGAGAGCTGTGTACGTGTACTGGGGGATGCACGAAAACGTGATTCGAAAAGTAATGAATTATTTGGTCAGTTTTCGTTTCGAGCTTTTTTTGTATATTAATTTAAAAATTTCACGAACATTATGGAATATTTGTTTAATCCTTTTTAATACTCTGTACAGCGAGGATTTGTCGCGCGCGCGAGGAACGAGTATGAGAGACGGGATAATATAATATAATTCTTTTTAAATTCCGTATCTCCGCTTTACGCCTCTCCGGGCTTCTCACGTCTCATTACGAGGCGCAAAAATAAAGCCGCTATATAGAGGAAGTATAAACATTTTCATTGTGACGACGATGAGTATTTTCATATAATAGCGACGAGCTGCAGAATGTTTTTCTAAATCCCCGTAATTTACGCTCGAGCTGACTCTCCGCAGCCATAAATTCTGCGACACTTCGTTCTCGTATATACACTCTCCCTTGATATAAATATATCGTTTTTTTTCTCGGGAGAACAAAAGGGACACTGCAAGCCGACACAAAGACACGCAATAAAAAAAAAATGACAGAATTTTCGACTGTGCTATATACATAAAGCGCGCGTATATAAATCAAGGAATAAAAAATGAAGCGTCGCCGTGAAACGCTCAGAGGGAGAGCGCACGAAAGCGGTATCAAACGGTATAAACGCTTTGAATATTTACTCTGATGCAAATGAGAGCAAATGCACATTAACCCTCTATATATACATCTCTCTCTCTCTCGTATATATAATGAACGTCTTTTCAAAGGCTTATACGCATATAATCGCGCGATAAATTCGAAAGAAGATATAAAATGTGTTGCGGAGGCGAAAGATCGCTAAAATCCCGTCGACAGTATAACGTCCGACTAATTTCCGCTTGGCGTCTCGGGGCGAGAGTCGCTCTCTCTCGAGAGAGAAATGCGATTTTTCAAAGGCAGAGCTTTTTCGGCACGTCCGCGCGCGCACAGCAACGGCTTATAAAACTTATTGGCCGAGGCGTAAGCTTTACGACTAGTAGCGGCAACTTTATATATAGAAGCAGCAGCAGCAGAATCTGCAGCGTATGTGTGGAACGTGCCAGTCGAGTCTTTTGAATTCGATTGAGCTTCCCCGCTATACTATACTCTCTCGACGTATTGCTTTATTGTAGAGTGCTTTTTACGAATGGCAGCGCGCCCCTCGTCGATGTTTTATGGAATCTCGAGATTTTACTGCTATGGTTTTATTTCCCCCCCCCCCCGCCGTCTTTTGTGTGCGAGAATTTTTCCGTGTTTATTTGCTTTTTTAATGACGCGATGAAGCATATAGTCGTACACGGTTGCAGCAGACAGAACGTTTTCGATTCGTTCTATACACGTTATTAGGTGATAAAGGGGCGCGAGCAATGGTGGAGGAGCGGTTTATTTTTTTTTTCCGCGAATGTATTGCGATTGCCACAATACACGTAATCGAAATACGAGTTTGATTGATTGATTGAAGCGCACCAATTTGATGCGTTCGCAGAACCGGTATATACCCAATATACATATATAGTATACGAGGAATATTAAACTCCATACATAAATTTTTCTAACGAGCTCGCGCGAGCGTCGTCCAATCAAGCGATTTTCCCCGTCATCAGTAGCGGCAAATATTTATCAGGAACAAACTCTCTTCATCCACGACCGACATAATCCCCGGCGTTTATTATTTTTAATTAATAACGCGCGAGAGGCGCATACTAAATTAACAGGATGAGCAAACGCAAATTAGCTTAGCATCGCTCGACGCGAAATGTGCAATCTCGCAAGAGAAGGCATCAGACACAGCGCAGACTTACTCTCTCTCTCACAATATACATACACACAATGGGTCTTAATCAAGCTTTCCGCAGAGCAACGTCATATCTGTCTTTTATAACACTTGTAAATGCGTTGCAGCAGAGCTGCGTCGTCGGTTTATGCCGGCTCGACTAGACTCTAAAAGCTATAGCGTGTACGGTATTATAGTAGTAGGGAGAGCTGAAGCAGCCGTGCGAAAGGGGCTGCTGAGAGAGGAGCTTTCCAAACGGCTGCTGCGTATACACAAGCTTGCTTTCCCTCTGCTCCATATATATATGTGTGCGGCATAAAGTGAACTGGATGCGGGAGGTTTTAAGCCGGAGACTCTGCGCGGCCTTTTGTTTTAATTATGTTGAGCACCCACTATATACCCGCGCGCGGCTATCTTTGGCGGGCTGCAGCTTTTTTATACTAATTTAGCCTACTATACTCGCCGAGAGCGTTTGTTTATCGCCCGACAATGTGGGCTGTGAGGAAATGAAAAAACATTTCTTTTCCTCTCTTTCTGCTACTGGAAGAAAGTGCTTTTGAACAAAAAAAAATACGAAAACCGCGTGGATAAATCTTCCGGGAAGAAAATTAAAAATCCCTTAGAGCAGCGGCGGCGGCGGGGGCGAAATTACCACTCGACCGCGATAATTAATCTCTGTTAAAACTCTGCGAAGCAGCTAATAACTTTATTATATTTCTCGTAATTATGGTGTGGTCGTGCGCTCGGGATGACCCGGAGAGGGCTGAAGAGGGTATATACGTAAGCTCCAAGGTGCAACGCCCCGTTACTTGGCGCCTCGCCAGTACAGAGAGAGAGAGAGCGTCTTATATCGCGCCGCGAGTAGGCGGCTACTGTTTTAGTAACATCTTAACTCCATTAAATTTATTAGGACCGAAATTGTTTTTTAATGGCGATGCGCGCGCCCGATATCAAAAGTTCAGCGATAAGTCAGACGCGCTGCGCGCGCGCGCGTTTCGTTAAGGATCTTTAATTAAGGGAAAAAAATTTATCGCAGCTGCTTCCTATTAACGAAGCCGGAAAATCAACGAAACGCATAATTGAATTCGCCCTTTTAATTACACGGCACAAAAATCCTCGAGGATATAAAGCTCCTCTATCTCCTGCTTCTTCGGAAGAGTAGAATTTTTAAGGAGCCCTCTCTGGAAATGCGTTCCTTTCAAAATTGCCGCAGTGGCGGCAGTATAGGTATACATATATACGTATACATAGATAGTGCAGGCTCGGGTTTTGGAATAGCATTTTTCCGCTCGCCCTACTGTGTTGATGCAATCTCGCGGCAAAAGGAGCGCGGCGCGCTTCATAGTTTCAATCTTGGAAAATGTTCAAGAGCTGCGCGCGCGCGCTGCGGAATAAAGGCAAAGCTGCGCGCGTATACACGACCGGTAGCCTGAACTTGTAGAAATAATGGTTTTCGATATATAGACGCTGGTATTACAGCTGCTCCTGATAAGAATGCCGATATTAGGAGCCTTTATATAGCTATCCGATGCTCTCTCTCTCTCTCTCTCTGCAGCAGTGTAGAATAAAAGTAGAGCGAGTTTGACAGTTATTTTCAATCCGGGATTAATGTCGGACTGGAATTTCTTTTCGTTTATGTGTGCGCGCGCGGATATACCCGATGTTATTATTACTACTGTATGGATATACCGTATACCGCTGATGAAAAATGTTGAGCGAGAGAAAAGCGCGGAGAATAAACAGAGCTACTGTGTATGCTGCGCTGGAATTCTTTGTCGAATCAACAAGAGCTACCGCGCGGCAGCTGTATGTGCGGAATTTTCAAAGAAGCTTCCCGTATTTGCTCTGCGAATTTCATCTTGCGAGAACGTCAAAAACAAGAAATAGAAAAACAACTCACCTTCGGAGCACTGGGGAACGTAACCCCTGCCTTGTCTCTCGGAGATGCTGAGCAGTTCGGCCAACATCCTGTTCCTGTGGCAGGCGCTGAGTCCCTTGGGAGCAACGCAGACATTGGCGCCGCACTTGTCGCTGGCGCAGCACTTTTGCGGAGCCGGACAGTCGAGGTCGTGGGAGCAGGCGTTGCCGCAGTGCTCGGGTTCGTCGGCGGGACAGCTGCCGGCGCGTTTGAGTTCCTTGCTCGCCGGACAGCAGACGCCGTACTCCTGGCCGTGCTCCACGAGGCAGCGGTACAGCGGAGGACAGTCGGGCTTGCCGGGAGTGTCGCCGCAGAGGAATGGACGAGGCGAGTCGCTGATCTGCAGAGGCTCACCCGCTGGGCAGACGTTCGCCAGGGACTTGGCCTTGCGGCAACTCGGGATTGGGGGACAGGGTGGACGGGCGCAGGGAACGTCGATCAGCTCGCAGGACTGTAGTCCCGGACAGCTTACGCCCCGACATGGGTCACGACACTCGCACCGGGGACAGCCGGTCTTTGGCTCGATCTGTGGAACGTTTATTATATATATAGGTCAATTGGTGCATCCAAGTCAAGCTGCTCTCGCGACGAATTGTAAAAAGGTGTGGATGTAATATTGCGACGACTGTAATTAGCCTGAGCGAGCGAACATCCGATCGAATAATATCCGGTGAAGGGGAAAATAGAGAACGCGAACGCGCAGGATCATCCGCGCTAATTAATCTCTCGACTGACCGCGTTCTCGTTCGAGGATACATGCCCACTATATTTTTTAACTAATAATATAATAATATAAAGCGCAAGACAATCAATCTCCTGCCGACAGTTTTTTTTTTTTTTTTTCAAATTCCCGAACAAAAAGCGTCCTAATTTCGCGAGCGGAATAACAAACGCGCGGTAATCCCCCGGGTTAATCCAGACCGAGCGCATAACAAATCAGCCGCGCGGCTGCAGTATAATAAAAAAAAAGCCAGAGAGCGAAGAAGAAAGAGCGCCTGCCAGCTCCCCCATGACTGCAAACAAAAGCCAACGAATTACCTCGAATCCCAGCGGACAGAGCATGCGGCAGGAGTGAGCCGGGCAGACCCTGGGGTTGTCGCAGTCAACCAGATGGCGCTGCGGTGCCCGAGTACCGGCAACCTCGCCGCCGTACTCGTCGACGCAGTAGCAGCTGCCCGATGGTTCGCACTGGAGTCGTTCGAACTCGCCGGTGACGTTGTCGCATCGTGGGACCAGCTGAGCAGGGCCTCCCGGGCCCAGAGCTCGCGAGCGCCGCCTGGCGGCAAGGGCCAGTTGCTCGCAGCCCGTCAACTCGCCGGGAACGCAGCGATCTCCGCAGGCAGTTGGACAGCAGCGCTCGGACGGGGACTGACATTCCACGTCGGATTTGCAGGCCGCCGAACGAGCCGGACAGATGTTCTGCTCGTCGTAAGCCGGGCATCGACCTACAGGACGGGTTATTACATTGCCTGAAACACAGAGAGAGACGAGGGTTGCGTTAGATTGGAGTTGATGTGTGCGGGAAGAGGCGTCTAGCTTGCGTCTGACCTTTACTACTTGTCACGGTCTTGCGGGGTTATTGGAGGTGATGCGAACAGCGATATATATAGTTTTTAGCAACAATTTCGTCTTTTCGACTCGATGATCTTTTTAAGTACTCTGCGAGTATTAGAGGAATTATGACTCGCGGGGATAAACGTCCGTAAAGAGGCATTAGGTAACTCTCGTCGGCGCTCTTCTCGCTATTAGTTGCGTCTTTTACAGCAAACGCGAAATAAGCGTAATTATATAGTGCGTAAAATTTTAAGAGCATTATTAATTGAAGCAATGAAGTAGCCTCCGCGTGCGCTTTTACTGCCGCGCGTATAATATAATTATGGTGACTTTACGCTGGAATGTTATTAGTTTGGAAATGCCAAAGTGGGATGTAAGTTTTTACTGCAGTCTGCCGCAAGCCGCTCTCGTCTATATATATAAAAAGTAGATATTATATAGTGAGGGCCGTAAATAGCGCGCGGAAATAACATAATTTCGCGAGTGCGTGGAATATATAATATTTATTGCAGGCTCTTCCCATGTGTTTGAAGATTGTAATTTATATTGTGGAAGAATTCCGACTACGAAATAGACACATTAGAGCAGTAAAGCAGAGACTAACAGAAAGTTCTCAGGAATTCGATCCACATTCCAGGCGCGTTTTCCTCAAAATCTCGACATACATAAATTCAATCATTCAAAAATTCAACGACAATTGATTGACATCTGCATCAGCAACGGACGGAAGCGCAGCAGCAGCGCATTTCCATCGAATCACTCTCTCGATTTCCGCTCCGGAAATTTCATTCGCAGCTATACATGCAATATTAATAATTCCGGCTCCTCATCAGAGAATAGTTGTTAATTAATGCTTCTCGCAATCGATCAATTATACATTTATTATTCCCACGCTCGCAGCGAATTTCAAAAAAGAGAAACGCTGAAAAATCGACGTATACACAGATCGAAGAAGAGAGAAACGAGGATGACACGCGCGTCATCGCGACGATATTTGGCTCAGCGAAGCCGGATATTAGCGCGCGCTCCGCCTTTCATTCGCGCGAGCGCGCGAAGAGAGAGAGAGAAAGAGTAGCACTCGCTCCGTGGAAATAATAAAAATGCCCCGGAGTCCGCCTAACGGTTCCTCGCATCCTACTGCCACACTTACTACACTTAGCTCTCGCTTGCGCGCGAGCGCGAGCCGCTAACGCGTAAGCCTCCTGCCGTGTATCATATATATATAATACCTATATACATCAAAGAGCGTCGTACGCCTCGGACACTTTTCATCGTCGTCCTCCTCCTCCTCCTTTTTTCGCCTCCTTCCACACGCTATGTAAATCCCTCTCTCTCCTTTCTCCTCTCTTCCGTTCTCGTTTCCCTTACATCCTCCTTTTTCAGAGCCGATGATTTGCTCGCGGCCGTTGGCCCCGTAGACTTGTTATATGTATAGATGTATAGTTTCTTCGAGTGCGATTTTTCGAGGCCCCCGTACTGTATCTGCAATTTCGTAATTGCAGCAACGAGAGGAAGAGAGAGAGACAATGATTTTCCGCGCGATTGCGCTCGGGATAACTGGAGCGACGGTTTCCCAGAGATTCGATTGATTAATCGAGCGAAAAAACGTACCCACGCCGCGAGAAGCGATGTTTTTCTCCCATTCTCTCTCTCTCTCTCTGCGTGCGCCGGCCCCTACTCGAGCTAATTATGTTTTATAGCCGAGCGCCAGCTTGTTTTCCGGCTTGTTCCCGCGGGCGGCTAATCGATTTATGATTGTATATGCTTCATGATTTTTTCGAACCTCTTCTGCGCTGTGTCTGTCTATATACAGTTTGCAGCGTTGCATAATGCCAGTGTGGCATCCGCGTCGATGCAGGTTAAATACACATTATCCGGAGCTGTGTGGCCGCGAAAAATATGACTCTGATGATGTCGTACGTATTTTTTAAAAATCGACGAGGGACGGTATCGAACGTTGCTTCTCTCGTGTGTATATATACATATTCATAAAGTCGCGTCGAATTATTCATCGCTCTCGGTCGAAAATTCCCGTGATGATATACGCATTAACATATAAATACACAAAGTAGCTATAGGTACACACCTGTATAAGCAGAGTGTGTCGAAAAACAGCGAATTTGAGCCTTTAAATTCGCTGCATCGACGTAAACTCGTTATTCCAGTGTAACCGCGTTAAACGAGAACTTTTCCGTCGACTCCTAAAGCCATTTTATTGTTCCGAGTCTCCTTAATTCAAGGCAATTAGTTGCCGAAGGAGAAAAAAACGCGGATAAAAGCGTACGTTTACCTCGAGCAAACGGTATTATACATACTTTATCGCCGGTTTAATCGCGGGAAAGATCGGAGTTTAAAATTTATCAAGATTTCCTATTCCGAGTCTGTCGCGCGGCTGTGTGTAATATTACAAAAACTTCCCTCCGTCATAACTGTGTTTTTTTCCCGACTATTCCTCGAGGTATTCTTTTGAACTCGAGAGAGCAAGACCACCGCGTTTTACGTTTTTTCGCCGTCGGGTCGATGTTTCCACGTTCATGAATAACAACATCAAAGCGCATAGTCGAAAATCCTCCGTTCTTACGTGCGCCATGAATGTCATGAATTTTTTCGCGAAAAAGCTATACTAAATTTTTCACATATACACATATACATATACACGTCCTTTTATAAATTCGCTAAATCATCCGAGAACTTTTTCCAACGACTCTACTGCATCGCGAGTAGCAGCTTATAAATCCCAGCTACTACTGGAAAAAAAGAATAACAGCGCAGTATAACACTCGTACAAAGAATTTTCACCATCAGCGTTACGAGAGCTCGTCGCCCGGTTTTTCTTCACTCGCAATTTCGTTTTCCCGCGCTCGCGCGACGAAACTTTCTATCGAAAGTGCTCGCGCTGTCGTGCTTCCCTCATCCACCACATGCTGATGGACGTGTTTCTTCTCTATAGCTATTCAGTCGTTTCGTCGTCGTCGTCGTTGTGTGCTATACCTATACCGCTATAGATATATATATATACATGGGAAAGTCAAAGGCGGCAAGAATCGGCCGGTAATTAAACTACCGCTGAAACTTTGCGCGACACGACGAGGCGCGGTTGCCAAAGACGTGGGAGTATAGTATAGTTTGCAAAAGAGACGACAAAGGGAAACGAGCTATTGTTGCTGCACCGGATGATGATTTCGGGAGATCGATTAGACACGAAAAAGCCTCTTACTTCCGTTGAAAGCTGATGTGCGCGACGTTTTCTTTTTTTTCTCTCTCTATCTCAATCTCTCCCAGCGAAAACGCGTGCGCGATCGCGTTGCGTTAATGAGAGATTAATGCTTTACGAGGAGAAACTCTCGTGGAAAAAATAACGTCCCAACGATAAAATCGGATTTTATTATTCTTCCGCACTCGCTCTCGCGAGAGCGTCAAGGTAAGAGTTCAATAAGCGCTGCAGTATAATAAACCCTTATATATCTATATACTGTTACGACAAATTCGAAATTACAGGATTTTCGATTAAATTAAAACATTAAAGTCGGCTGCGAGCAGTAAAGCCAAAGTCGTGAAATAGTGACATTGAAAAATTTCCCCGGCGGCAGCAACGGCGGCGGCGTCATAATTGAAACTTTAAAAGCCTCTTTTCCGGGCAGCGGCCGTAACTCTCTCGCGCGAGATTCAAACTTTAAAGGGCAAAACTTGCGGCCATGTAAACGAATCTCGCGTAGCTTTTTTCTTTCTTTTTAATTTCGGTGTATCGACGCGCCAGAGAAATTTACGTCGGTATAGAAACTCGAATGGTAATTACAAAGCGCTTAGAAAGCGCGCGCGCGCGCGATTTCCACTTTCAAACACTGCACACATGCAACAAAGCCGTTTATTATTGCTAACGGCGGTCATTTCTGTATATTACACGGCAAAATTCCGGCGGTAAATCAAGGAACGAAATAAAATTTCTACCTCTGTAAAAGCTCCGACGAGATATATACGTATATATGCTTTCGATTACCATATTCAAATGCGTGGGAATAATAACGAGGGCTACTTGTATTAAAATTGAAAAAGCTGCGGCGCTGATTAATATAATCTCCCGCCGACGACGACGAGCCATTCGATAAAACAATTTTCCACGGGGGTAGTCCTGTAATACAAATCGCCTTAATCCGCAGCCGCGCGCATTAATTCAGCCTGAAAATTCGCGCGCTGAAATATAAATTGGATTAAGAAATTCGCTCTCTCTCGGAATTCATTAATTCTCGCCACACTGTGATCATCATCAGCTCTCGTTCTTTTTTTTCCTACACTCGCTCTCGTCGTCTTCGAGGCAATACGACGGTATCCAATCAAAATTATCGCTCTCTCTAGACTAGTCCATTTCGGCGGATGACCCCTGATTGTATATATATCTATACTTTTCCGCAGAAGAGACACGCCTATATACGAGAGATGCGCGAAAGCCGGAAATATTCGGCGATTTCACTGCGCTTGGCTTTTCCGAAAGAAATCGCTCATCGCTATATTGCCTGCGAGTGCGCGATGAATAAAAGAAAAGTCAGACGCGTGTGAAAGTTTACTTTTACCGCGATATATACAGTTTTCGCGCCGAGGTATACACGCCTCGTCGTATTATTTCAATTAGGTGTGCCGCGTGCGTGATGGTACAAGGGCGGATGTGCACTTACATATATACGTCAAGTACGTTATAGTTAAAGCTATTACCTACACTGGAGTTGCCAAGGGTCGTATACTCGTCAAGAGAGAAGGTACTACGCGCAGTTCTGCATCAAGAGGTGAAATCTCGTTGACAACTCCTATATACGCATATATATGCGTATATACGGGCGGGTATATATGTCCTGTAGCGCATACTACGTCGATGTTCACGGAAATGTTCGTAAGCTATTCGGGATTTCATTAGCGCAAGCGGATTCTACCCACAGTTCGCGCGTATAATGAGGGCTCGTTAATGCTTGATTTTTAACATCATATAATTCACGTGCGGAAGAATAATCGTAATATAATATTCGCAATCGAAATTCGACGTATTAATTATATATTCGTCGAAACTCGCTAACGAATTTCCATCGGTATAATTTAATTAACAAAAAATCGGATGCGCTGCAGATGATGATCGTGGAATTAAAAAGAAAAAAATGGTATAAAGCGACGTTTAAAAAAGCCCTTTTCTGCAGAATCGGAAAAAGGCAGCGTCGATGCGCTCGTTCATCCTACTCGGCAGTCCGAATCCGGGTCGGATCTCCGCAACGCCATAAACCACCGCACCGCGTCATATCATCCTCACTGACATATCGTCGGCGCGACAGTTGTATATAGCTATATATATGCCTGCAGTCGCGCGTAGTCCTCTCTCATATCTTAATACTATATATAAGCTAGCTCGCGCGATACGAGCCGTCATATATATATATATAGGCACACGTGCGCAGTGCGCACAATGTATGGCCGTAATAAAAGAAACGCGTGCACTATAAAAAGTCGGATGAAAAATTTACTTTCAAATCGTTCGTTAGAGCGAAAGAGGCTGCTGGACTTTTATTATTCGCGGTGGATAAAAAAGATATGGTTTAAGAAATCTCTTTTTTTATACATATATATACGAATCAAGGCTGCAAGTTCAAAGCCTGAAATCATAGAAACCCAGGGCACGTGCGAAATCGCTCGAAAACCCGTTGTTTAAACGAGACTGCGTTTCGCGCGCGACTTTCACCGAGGCAGCTATGAAATCACGCCTCGCAAATATAGGATATAAGTATTATGAAGTGTACCGCCGCCGCGGGTGTGTGTATATATCATACCTATATATAATCGACTTGATTTCGCACACTCGCTAAAAGCGAATAAACGGTGTCTATACTCCGCGAGATTCCCGCTGTATATAGTGATGGATGGATCAAGAGTAAGAGAGAGGGAGAGCGGACAATATACTCCATATAAAGCGTTATCAATCACTGAGCGTAAGAGCAGCAGAGACCGGATGTATAAATAAAAATAAAGGAGAGTATACAGCCGAAGCTCAGGGTATTACGAGTCAAGAGCTGAGTACACTTCTTTTGCCTCGAGATATACGAATCATATATCAGAGATAGAGAGAGAGAGAGTTCTATAGCTTCCGTTTTTTATCGATATTGCATTCGAATGCTGCACCTGAGGAAAAATAAGCACACGACCCTCTCTCTCTCTCTCTCTCTTCCGACGTGATTCTGAAATAACCGGCGTTTATACATATATATATATTTTTGTTTTATATTTCATCTCGTCGTTGAATGTATACATACATACAGAGAATCGTTGAAAGCCGAGTGCGGGTAAAAATAGAGGAGCGGAAAAACTGCGCATCGGACCTTCTGAATACAAGCAGACGTTCTCTCGCGAGTTTACATCCGATAAGCGAAGCATTGTGTCGCTATACCGCCGCCAGCGCTGCTATAGAGGATTCAATTTTATTTCTATATATATAATAAAAGACGACGAGAGAGAGGGCCGTATGAATACCACGGAATATCGAATTCCATTAAAGGCTTCTTCAACGTGTGTCAGACACTCAGCCGCGATAATGTCGCGCGCGTGTCATTCGCTGCGAGTGTTACGACAAGCGGTTCGATTTTCGGTCCGAGTGCCGCCGTTTCCGTCGCTTTTTATGCGCAGCCCCGCGTATATATCGGAAAAAATATTAAAGCGACGAGGTCGACCCTTTTCTTTTTTTTTTTTGAGGCTACTACTATGCGGAGTCTAATGACCGATAGACCCGACGTTGAGCCATTGATTATTCGCTTATTCCATCATAATAATTATTTGTGGGTTATAAAGTATAGCTTCGTTGACGAAAATAAAAATAAAGCTTTTCCAATTACACGCTCTAATGAAAACCGGAGCACAGCTCTCTCGACGCAACAATGAAATTCAATTCGCGTGAATATTAGCTTTTATTATAACGTCGGAGAGGAAAACCGGGCGTCTTTGATCCTCCACTTTTTCCACGTTCATCATTAGCTGTATATACCTATACATACCACACCAGCTTCTTTGAGTATTATATATTAGCTGCTGTTCTCTCGTAGTTTCTCGCGCGCGTTATACGCAGCTCGTCGGTTAAATCGTTCAGACAGCTCGGAAAATTTTCCTATATGGCAGAGGCAACAAATCAAATTTCGAAAGATGCTCCGCAACGTCGGCGTAAATTACACCGCGAAAAATCGAACGCGCCCGCGGGATATTCGAAACTTTCGATTTTCCGCGCCAGCGGTAAATTCGAAGCCACGAGAGCGCGCGTCCCTATAATCGAATCCGTCGAGAGGAATTTCCGCATATGTGTGTGTGTGTGTGTGTGTGTATACGGCGTCTTTTGCCTCGATGAGCCCACGTATATCGAGAGAGAGAGATGAAAGGAGATATTCTGATGCGCGGAGGCTAGGAGAAAAAGGGATTATTCGGGAGACGGAAAATGTTTGCTCGAAAATAGCTTTTGCCCGATGGGATTTACTTCGAGGTGCTAATTTCGGCGTATACGTGTGTTTATTGTTCCATTAAATCCACGACATATTATGTGCGAGAGAGAAAATCGGGGAATTAATTTTAAAGTATACCTATTGGATTATCACGCCTCCTCGCGTCGGCAAAAGTTATAAATATGGGCCGAAATAAACATAATAATAATTTCATTCGAAACTTTTCGCATAACACGGGGGGATCACGCATTGCATTATAAGTTTTAAAATTGTTTGCATTAGAATATGTAGCAAAGTTAAGATGAGCTGAAACTTTGACTCCCGCGTTTTCGACCTGTCGCTCTTCTGCACACCTACGTATATATATATACCCGCAAAATTATATAACCATATACGAATCATCTCGCGAGAAGCACTTGGGGAAGAGAAGCCGCCGTCGCGTCAGATATATTTAATAAAGGCTCTCCCTACTACGGAGTCGGATATCTAATTAATCTCTCTCTAGTCAAACGCAATTTCATATAATAAAAGGAAAGTTGAATCTCAATTTCATTAGCAGCCACTTTTGTGGACGGGCAAACATTGGTATAATACACGAGACTGCCGCCGAGAGAGCTCTCGACTTGATTACAATGAAAAATACAGTTTTTAATAAAAGTCAGCGAGAGCATGATCCCGACAAGAGTCTGCCTCGTCACTATTGAATCAGGCTCCATCCACTATAACTTTATATATAAGTAGCTTAAGAGACTCTGGAAAATCTTATAAATGTTGAAACGCAGTTAGGAAGTCGCTTGAAAAATGAACGACCTAAAAGTAGATCCATTAATTCTCTTCAAAACTGCGCGATTCAAAGTGGACTCTAAATATAAGGTATATGTATAAATACAACAATTGAAAATGGCGCGAACATTATTTATACGCCTCGAATTCTTCGACTTATTTCAATAATCCTTTCTCCGAAAATTCTTCTCGTATAATACAGAGGAAAAGAGAAAAATTCAGACTCGGCGCGGGGAGAAAAGAAATCGCGAATTCCAGAGGACTCTCTCTCTCTCTCTCTCGCTCCGAGGTAGTAGGCGTCCCGATGAAAAAGGAAATAATAAAAGTCGAGAGAGAGAGATGCCGCAGGGAAGAGAGAGAGAAGAGGAGCCGAAATTCTCGTACGTGACGTCGGAGGGAACGAGGATTTCGCCGTAAAAATCGAATGAAGGCTTAATCATTTTTCAGCTATTTTTCGTCCTGCCGATTCGGCGAAATTTCTCCATCTCAGCCGACGACGTCCTCTCCTCGTGCGCTGACTCGAGCATCAGCTGCGAGTTTGGAAAAATAGGTTTCCGGGCTTTACGTGGCTTAAATAACGAATGTACTCGAGGTGCTGGAGTCATTTTTTTATTGTTTATATATTTCGCAAGCTTCGACTACTACGTCGTCGTTGAATTTCATTCCAACTGGAAAAACGTGACAGTTGCGCGACTCCTGGGTTTTTCTCGATCTGATTCTCGCACGTTTTTCTGATGTAATTGAAAATTAATACAGACCTCGCAATATTTCTTATAATAAACTTCCGAGAATATATAACTACTAAAAAACGAGTTGGACTAATAATAATGCAAGAGCAGACGCTGCGAGAAATTCATGCTGCCCTCTTTTACGTTTGCGAGTCGAGCAACTACATTAATAAGTGATCCCCGCGTTCAAACACGAATTTGTTAGCGAAAATTTGTTTAATATATAACAGGACGCTGTATTTAGCATCGCTATAACCCATCTCTACACACAGCGAGTTTAGCGCGTTCTGTTTGCGTTAATTTTCTCCCGCAGTAGCATAGCGCATATACATTAAATATTTCATCAAACAAACCCTTGCCAAAGCTGCGCAATAATAAAATCTTCGATTTCAATAAAGCAGCAGCAGCATCAGCTGTTCGATCAAAGGTCAAATTTCGCAGAATTAATATATCCCGTCCCCCTCAGGCATTAACTAATTTCCGTCGGATATACACACAGACGCAGACACATCAGAGACATCTGGCACAGGCGAGAGACACTCTCAGAGATTCGCGTCACGTATACCAGAGGCAACTATATACGTTTCGAAAGCGCGCACATACGTACTTTCATTTTCCAGTCGCGCTCGCCAATAAATAATCGCGGCTGCGATGTGTATGTGCTGGAGAGACGACCCCCGAGGTAATGGTCTGTGTGTGTACACCTTCAGCGCATTCGAAGAGTGCTGAGTTTTTATGAATCCACGAGAGGTATAAAAAAAGCTCGGGAGCTTTCTTCGGATAATGGCGGAGGGGATTCGCTTTGAGGCAGTTTTTTGCGCCGCGCTATACACACATATACGCAGCTCTGGAAAAAAGTTGGTATAACGACGATGCTTTCGCGTATACATATGGTATATATGTGTGTTTTGTAGAGAAGAGCCAGAGACAAAGCTCCCGCGTCTCTTTGTCTTGCGTTCGCATATGACGTTCGATTTATGTGCTTGCGTGCGTGTCGTACACGCGCGTTTACGATATAAATCCTACGCGATTATTGTCGGCTCGTACAATTTCATGCATACGTAAAAAGGGTACAATATAGATGTATATACATACCAGTAGCAGCAGCGGCAGAAGCGGCAGAGAAGAGGCAGATAAGAAAAATACTCGACGTCACCCACACAACGGCGCAGGCGAGCTGCCCACCGTTGTTCGGCACTCGGCGCATCTTCAACGCATCAAGTGGCCTTTGCTCCGAGCGGCTGCACCTGGAAAAACCGAGAAAAAAAAACACGCCTCGGCGTTATTCACTTAATTACTCAACGTCCCTTTCAGCTTTACACACTATATATACATATAGTAGAAAAAGCAGCCAGCGGTTCGCTAAAGAGAAAGAAGGGAAGAAAGAAAAAAAAAGAATTACCGCGCAGTAGTAGTAGTAGTAGTAGTAGCTCCCAAAGAAAATCCTCGAACGAGCTGCCCAAACAAGAAGGAAACTCATCCGCCGCCTTCAATTTCGCTTTACTACTGCGCGGGCCCCATCAGAGCCGCCGCCGCCGCCGCTACTCTCGAGAGTCTAGTAGGCCAAAAAGGAAGGAAAGATAAAGCGCGCCTGTCTAACGGCACTGGCTTCGATTGAAAGAAAGCCGGCGTCAAAGGGCGGCTCTCGTAAAAAAAAAGAAACGAAGCTAGCCTGCGCTCCATCCCGAGGAAAAATCAGAGGTATAAAGGCCGGGATACTCGAGCTGAAATATTAAAGGGTATAGCTGTGCGGCAGTGTATATATATATAGAAAAAGAGAGAGAGAGCCTAATTCCATTATCCTCAGGGGGGCGGCGTGCGCTTGGAGTGTATAACGACCGCAGTAGGGAAAACGTTTCATTTGCCCTCATACCGGTTGTGCGGCTACATATAGCCCAACTATCTCTACACCGGGATTTGTAGGTGGACGAGAGAGAGAGAGAAAGCGAAGAGCGACGTGGATGAGGAGAGCAGCTAGCGCTAAGAGGATGAATAACAATGGCGCGCGCGCGCGCGCAGCTCCTCAGTCGTTATACGCCCGGGGAATATTCTAATGCAGTTGGTAGTCCGTCTTTCTATCTCTCTCTCTTACTGTGTATATGTACCTTCTACTCGAGACTCTCTGCTCTACGTTATTCATGAGACAAGGCCTCGAGACTTCTGCTTCGGAAACTGCGGATCGCTACGTGCAGACTATAACGCCTGATGCCTCATCCCACCCCCTTCTCTTTTTGCCAGCTACACCCTACACCCCCTCCTTTCAACTTATCTCTTCTCTGTGTTTTCCTTTTTCTCGCTTTGCGGATTTCGCTTTAATGCCGCGCTTTATTTCCCCTCTTCTCGCGCGCGCGCGCGAGCGCTGAAATTTCGCTCTGTAATCTTTCTCCCGAGAACAAGACGCTCATCTTATAGTCTTTCTTTTTTGTCTCTCTCTCTCTCGCTCCGTCGTCGTCTTTGTGATTTTTTAAACGCGAGCAGCAGCCGTATATATATACAGGAGAGTACAGTGTGTGCCCTCGACGACGAGGCTCTTTTTACGAGGCTCCGCATACTTTATGCCTGGCCTATACCACCCCCGCATATAAGTCGAGAAATTCCGGCTCGGACTTATTAAATTATTCATCTGCAGCCGTCGTAAACGCGCGGTACCTCCGCGGAATTTTCGATATATATGAAATGTGTTATATACACTCCGACGCGTATATTAATGCGATAAATCGAGATTCGAATATAGCGACACGCACCCGATTGAATTTTTCGCGGAATAAACATCGCGCCGGAATTTATCGTTCAGAGTTTGCCTCCCGGTGAATTATTATGCTAATTGGACTGGCTGTCTTCTTATGCATCCGATATCAAAGTGAGTCACGATCGTTTACATTCGAGTCGCGCGAGGCATCGAGCGAAGGTAACTATTGTTATATATTACGCGTGCGAAGAGAAAACAATAATGACGACATGACCTCGCCATTTTCTAAAAGGATAACACAATAATGATGATAATATTATTATATTGCGTCGCTTGCCATTAGCCGTGCGCGGTTCGTTGGTTTTCTTAATTGCCCATTGACGAAATTTCGTTACGTCAATATAAAGAATTAGCTTCTCGATATAAGGCCTGCAGCGAGTGCCGATATATACTCTTTCTCTCTGCTTGGGACAAAGTTTCAGCGAGAACTTTTTCATCATTTCGTGCGCCTCGCAATTAGCCGCAAAGAAGTTTTTTATGCAATGTCAAACGAAAATCAGAGGAGCTCAAGTCAAACAGCTCTCTCGTGTACTGCAGCAGGTTATCTCGAGTGTGCGACACGAAATATGTATAAAGAAAAGTATAATAACTTATCGTGAAAATTGAATTTATGGAAAAGTATAGAGCTCAGACACTAAAATTTCATATAAATTATTGCCCGTATGCGGATTCACTTTTTATCGTCAATAACTCGAACGCTTTATATCGCGAGAGCTTTATACGAGGATAATTAAGAGCCCCTGCGGATTATCGAGCTTTCATAAAGAAAAAAGAAAAATGGGAATAATCAAGGCTATAAATATTTTAGTCCGGAATCAATCTGATCTCGTGGAAAAGCATATACGCAGCTACATCACCGCATGACGTATACGAAAAGCCCGAAGCCTCGCCTGATATATCCACTCGACGGATGAGCCCCGTCAATTATCGCTCATCTCTATCTCTCTGCGAACTTATCCGAAAACGGATTCAAAGTTTCGCTCGTCCCGACTCGGGGTGTTATGAATAATTCAATTACCCTTCTCTCCTCCAGACTGATGCAGTCATACGTGCACGTATAAGTATATATATAACGCGAATAGAAATTATATCCACGTGTCCGTATATATATGCGAGTGTATAACGAGATTAAAGGTGTGCAGCAGTGGTGTGTCCCATCCCGCGGAATTGACATTCTGATTCAATCAGTCGCGCTCGGCCGCTTTCCATGTTTTCGTTCGTCGCAGCGTGACGCTATATATATATACGCTGTCGATGTATATTCTTTCACCGGGTCAAACATCGGCGAATCTATGTGTTCATACGGTGTGTACTAATGGAGGCGAATCGAGTTGCTGTAAAGCGGTTTGTGTTTACGCGAATAGAGTTCATGCATATATAGGATATCGTTTGCGCGGAAAAACAGACGCGAGCTACTGCTTTGTTTGAAAAAATCGGACGTTCTTTTTTTGTTCTCCGCTGCTGCTGCTGCTGTATGTATACCGTCAAAGGGCGTATTGAAACGGTCGAGCACAGAGAACTCGTTATAGTTGGCTGTGCGGCTATTATATAACGCGCGCGCTCCAGAGTGGCTTAGTTAGCCGAGTGTTATAGGCTGCGTGTGTGGATAACACCAGTGGAACAAGTCGAGTATGTTAAGACGAGCGCGCGCGTTGTTTCATCAATTTTAATTAAGTTTACATACAGCGTCTCTCGTGTATGTTTGAATTTCACATCGCGAACAAAGTTTAATTCAAAGCCGCCGCCGCCGCCGCCAGTTCTCCAAAGATATTTAATTACAACAAAACGCTCGCGCGCGCGAGCGGACGATGAATGGGATAATACAGCTTTTGTGTCGCGCGTAGCCTTGTAATATATATCCTTTTAAACGCGCGTTATATTAATGCGGCTCTAAATAGACGCGGAGAATGTGTGTCGCCGGCGCGTTGTGACGTTGATCAAAAGCTCGATCCCTGTTTCCACTGAAATAAATATATCGAGCTGAATTCGAATCTCGCGGGTAATACCGCAACAGCAGGGCCTATATATAAGCAATATCCACTCTCGGCGTTTTAGGATCGACGGCGCATATCGTTCGATCGCCAAAATTACGGCAGGCGCGTAACTCCGCGAGAAGGGCCCCTCGAGGGGTGGCTGCGGGATAATAAGCGGCTCCTGACGCGATTACCGCCGTGTAATTACCCGCCGGGCGTTTGAGCGACTACGAAGCTATGCCCCTCTATCTCTCCTATATACGTATACTCTCTCTCTCTCTCTCTCTCTCTCTCTCTGTACAGGTGTATATATATACGTATACACCTGCCTATACTATATAACGGGGTAACGACCGACTCGTAAATTATTCATGCGCCGGGGGGCTATATCTCTCTCGTTCGCTGAAAATTTCATCGGCGCTGCGTAGTTCTCTCTCTCTTGAATAATTATGACGACCAATTCCGCGGTCTGATAATACTGTACGAAATATAAAGGGAGAGGGCCGCGCATATCGATCTATATCTCTCGCGTCGGATCGGATTCGAGAGGCATGAACTTTGAATTTCGACGGACTCCATTTGTGCAGTTTTACAAGAGGCTTTTTATGCGCGAGTAGTGGGAGATAAGTTTAATGCCGGGCAGCAGCGATGCTTCCATTTTAACGCGTTAGGGTTAACCGACCATCAAATGCTTTAAACGTCCGACTCTAAAAGCCGCCGCAATGACACACTCCTCCCGCGCGCGCGTCTTTGGATAAATCAAGTCCTCTTTTACGTTTTTAAATTAACCCGGAAAACAGTCGGCGGAATTATCCCTTTAAGCGTTTTATTACTCTCTCGTCAGTTTACTTTCGCGCAAAATTCTGCTCTGCGCTGTGCCAGCTATATATAAACGCTTTCGAACAAAGTTAGAACGCTGCAGTAGCGTAAACATTCTTTCGTAACGCTGCAGCTTTTTTTCCCTACTGCGATTTTATTTTCAGAAAATATACGAGCAACCTTTCACACGGAGATTTTCAACGTGTATGTACACACAGACTTTGCGTGAACGTTTAGGATCACTCGCGCGCGTGATTTTGAAATATATAATATACGCCGCAGCGGCCGAATACAGAATATTACACATAATATTTCGCGGTATGATCGACATCCGAGCTTTGTTAATGTCCGTTTTCGCTGGGAATTCGGACAGTTATGTGTAATGGAGCACACAGAGCCCTTTCAATCTGTACCGAAACGAGAAATATTTCAATATACACAGAAAAAAAAGTGGATTTCGCTCGTCGATTGGGATGATCCGAAAAGTTTTCGAGTAAATTAGCCTGGCGTATATGGGGAAAAACAAAGGCTTTTCAGTAAAGCCTCACGGGCCTTTGGAAATTCGACGGCTCGTTCTGTGCGCGCGCGCACACACGCTCGTCAATTCGGATTTGTATTTACATTTTCTTTTTCCGGCGTGTTGGACCTCTATTTTCGCGCTGCATAAACTTTCGCTTCGGCAAATAGAGACGGAAAAACCTTCCGCAGCGTTACCAAAATAACGAATGTAATCAGCTCAGAAACACGAAATAATTAATTTTAGAGCATCAGCGCTATACATGATACGTTAATCGGTATCAAGTCTCTTGAGAGAGGAAAAGTAAGCGGGGTATGGTCCGCGCGCATCTGCTTATACAGAAATGCCATCGGACGCGTGTATTCAGGTCAGACTCGTCACTCGAGCACCTTCCGGGTCGATGGAGTGTGTCTCCGCTCTAAACCTGCCCGAGAGTAAGAGAGAGAGAGAACTTTCTATTGTCATACGCACGAAAAGGTATGCCTCGCCAGCGTCGCGTCATCGGCACTTTCATAAAACGCCCGCGCGCTCGAGGCACACTTTGCAGCTGCAGAATTTCGTTTTATGTGGATCGACGTAGTGAGAAAGAAAGAAAGATTTCTTTTTTTCCTGGGAAGCTGAGTTTATTGTGGTTTTCGTGTGCGTGTGTGAGTACGTCATGGGAAAGAACGTCGATTTTCTGGATCGTGCGCGTGCATCGGTATATAGTAGTAGTAGTATTAGGCTTAAATGTTTTCACCGTTGACGTCAGACGCCGGAAGATGACGTTGTACAAAGTTTTTACTACACATGGAACCACGACGCGTCAAGTCTCGTTTAATTAGGAAAAATAATACGAAATTTCGAGTTATTCAGTTCTCGTGTCATCGCGGGAGAATGCAGAGCATGTTCTGCATAACACATTTTTTTTACACAATCCCGATGGCAAAAATGGAAAGAATTTAATTTTCCGTACGCTTATATACCACCGCATATTTCCTATATCACACCGTGCACTACTGCAATTTGAAACTTTTCAATTAAATGTACAGCCGTCGAATTCTCTATTCAATTCGCCGCGAGAGTTATTTTCGGCATTGAATTCTTCTCAATCGCAATTATCGCCTTTTCAACCCGAAAAATTACTCTCCGCGCATTCGCGCACCGTATTTGTATATATAGATACACACGCAACGTGTCCGTCAATAGAGAAACGTCCTCTCCGTATATACCGACGACGCGATAATCCAAAGGCAATCAAGCTAAAAACTGTTTGCCGCAATTAATTAATTATAAAGCCCGCGAATCTCGCCGTCAGTCGAAAGGTAATCCCGAGAGTGCGCATCAGTCCATATAAATACAGACTGAAATAACCGCGGCGGATTAAACGTTCCTTGGATTTTCATCCGTCACCGCGCGACGAAATACGCGATTAAAATGCTAATTAATCGGCGAATTCCACCTCGACGAATAATACATCGAGAGTTTAGTCGCCGGGGCCAAAGGCTGCAAACTCAGCCTGGAGCTTAATCTGTCGCCGGCGCGGGGCTAACTATACCTATATCTATATATTCGATCGGCCAGGACTAATTCAATCGTTCCCCGCACCGGTCGAGCCGAAACTTGCTCCGCGCGGGCTCTGCCGACGACGTGTGTGTCTGTGTCTCATCATGCCTGTATATGTGCTCTGCGGGTCTCGTATAATTACACTTTTTCAGCAGCTTTTTAAGCCGAGTACAGTTTTGCGGGGGTTAACGCGAGGCGCGGCAAAGTTTGACTCGCGCTTTTAATGAGATTTTCAACGATCCGAGTACGTTATATATTTGGAAAACCATGTTTTTCAACTTTTCTCCATCAACGATAATAATAATAATAATAATAATGTGACTTGAAAATTTCGCGATAACTCTTTGGTGGCTGGGCGCGGCGACAAATTTTCCGCGAGACCGGAATGCGAATTGAGCCATCACACTGCATATAGCATATAGAGCCGTGGCGGGAGATTCAATTAAATTGGAAAAAAATCCTCTTACGGATCCCGGCCATTAAACGCCGACCTCCAGCCGTGCGTTATTCAGTTGCTGATTCGGACGAAACGCGCAATTGCCAAGGCCAGCTGCATCGCAACTACAGCCTCGTGGTTTTCCGGGAGTGTTTCGCGTATCCTATATATAGATATATACAAAACGACCGACGCTTCGATCGACACCGAGAGAGAGAGAGAGAGAGAGAGAGAGAGAGCGAGAAGCTCTAAAATATGAGATTGCGGCCAGATTGGACGCTGAATTATTCAATGGAAGCCGCTCATTTTTCCCTCCGAAAGTGTCGCGCGCGAAAAATAGCCGCACGCGGCGACTAACGATTTCAATCGTTGGAAGCTCTTCGCTGAATTTTTCAGCGAGGTATGATCGCTCTCTCAGCCGTATGATGAGAATAAATTTCGGTAGGTGTGCGGCGATTGAATACAGGAATAGTAGAGAGCGCGCGCGGGTGTTTTACTTTATGTAACGATCTCTCTCCCTCGAGAAAATTGCTTTAGGGGAAAATCGGTATATATCGGTATGGAGGAAACTCGATTCTTTCGAGATCTATAACGAACGCGAGGGAGGAATGCAATGGGGCGAAATAATCACCGGTTCTGGTTCCATCCAATTGAAAAATCGAATCTATCAAACGACGACGACGACGATAATCTTTCTTATGTTTCAATCCGAACGGAAACGCGGCTCCTCTATATAGATACACCTGCGCGCGCGAGAGAGAGAGATGGATATATATCGATTTATTTGCGAAACCTCGTTAGGGGATAAGTAAATTACCTCGAAAGCTAATATAATCGAGTCAGATATTCATCAGAGCCGAGTGCAGAAACCCAATTTCGCGGCAAAATCTGTTTATAACCTTTAAGAACGACACGACTCCTCTATTTTTAAGCGAACAATCGAGTCGAGTGCGGAGAAGAGCCGGAAAAAGCAGTAAAAAAACGGAACGATCGATCGAGCAATAAAGGAACAACAAAGGAGTATAGAGCTCGAAATTCGCGGTCTCTCTACTCAAAGTCTGTCTGTATATATATATAGCTATAACGCGCAGCGCTAGAGGATAATAATGCATCTAGAAGGAGAAACTGCAGAGCGTATTTTCGAGTTAGATCGAGTCCCAAATAAACAGTCTCCGTCTATCTCCGAGGAGGAATTTCGATGACTCGAAGGATTCCTTGTTATCACTGCAAAAGCTCGTTAAGGCTGTATTGTCTGGATACAGAACGAATTCCTTAAAACAATCGAAAATTTACCATTATACAAAAGTAGCAAGAACAATTTTCCACCACGTGTCCCAACGGAAAGGTTAAATTTGTTTCTTAATCAAGTCTACGGTACAGCTAGTACACAGCGCTCGTTTGTATCCATAAGAGAGGTCGCTTAAAATTTTACCGAAAATATACATTATTCACGCGCAGTATACCATATATACGTGGGTGTGGCCGCGGCTGTTCAAACTAATCTACCTACGCAGCCTTTTAGCGAGATGGATGTTCTCTCTCTCTCGCTCTCACTGTTGGCGCACACTACTCGAGAGAGGCGAATTTCTTTTGAGAGCTGCAGGCCGGAAATAAAAGAACTCGGCTACTAACTGCGCGCCGGGAAAGTTTCTGTAAATACACTCTCGGCGCTGTAAGAGATATAAGTAGCGAATTTTTTTTACTGCGAGAGATACTGTGCGAGAATTAACTTTTTAATAATACCCTGCTCGGACAAAAGTCGCGCGGGAGTTTTGAAAATTATTTCTCGCGAGTGTGCTGCAAGAGTTTCTTATATTGTTCTCGGAAAGACAGACACGGATATTAAATTTTTCCTGTCGAAAAATCCGAGGGATGTTCATATAATCTTATATAGCTATTATATAACAGTGGCTCGAGGGGATTATCGCGGCGACGGGTATATTGCTGCGAGAAACTCGATAGGTGTGTGTATATATATAATTGCCGCTGAAAAATATATATTATCCGGCTTAGCGGGCATCGGTGAAGTATATATACAGATTAAAAGAGTAGAAAAGGGAAAAAAGTCGAAAAGGAGGAGGAATTTAGTGGGAGGAAGGGCGTCTCTTACTCTGTCCCTCTGCTTTATTGAAAGCGGTAAATCTTGACGCGATCCCTCCGCCCTTTTTGTCTCTACTCTCTAAAAGTATACGGCTCTAAACTCGTCTCCGGATTATTATTGCTCTTCTTGCTAATGACCGCAACGTATATCGTGTTGCCCGTAAATTATTCGGAGAATCATCGAAAAGTAAGGACGTTAGTTCGCGCATAGTTATAAGCCCTCGGGGTGTATCTCTATATCTAATCCCGTGACACTGCTACACATATAGATATACACACCGCACTATAACACAATACACAGAGAGGGTCAAGCGCGTCCGAGTCTCTATTATGTCGAAACTTTGCAGGAGCAGCAGCAGCAGCGGCAACTCGTCGTCGAGCTGCATATTGGTATTATAGTGTACACAAGGGAGTAGCGAGCATTAATTCACTTTTCGCTCGTATTCGAATCTGCATAATCGATTTGTCTCTCGCTCTCTCTCTCTTCCCCTCCGTTTATGCAATTTGCGCACGAAAAATTGCCTCCATGATTCATCTGCCTCCCGACTGCCGCGTGTATACGGTACACGAGCGAGAAAATCCGCGCGCAAGAGAAACGAACGCGCATTTGTCTGTGTACACCTGCAGCAGCAGCAGCAGCTCTCCTCGTTTTGCAAGCTTCTCCGTGTGGCGCAGCGAGAGATGTATAGCGGTACCGCAGGAAATTGAGCTGTTATATCAACAGGTTAACCAGATCGGAACAACGAGCGGCTACTGGTCTGCTCTCGAGCTCCTGACACCGATTCCTTCCTATGTTAGTATATGGAGTGTATATATATATGCGCTCTCTCGGCTAATCCGAGGCGCATACGTGCGTATAAACAGTATAGCCACGAGCTTCATCGCGCACGCAGAGGATTCACTGCGTCGTTAGTGGCCCATCGATTGACAGCGTATATGTCTATACCCGACATTGGTGTGATTACAGATTTCCCGTTCGTTATGCTCGATGATGGTGGCTTTGATGTCCCGCCGGACCGGCAGTTATATGCGTTATAGCCCTTTGAAGCTGTGAAGCCGGCTGTTATGCGGCTGCTAACGCTGATGTAACATCCATCGCCTAGTGTACCGAGGAATTTTGTAACGAGCGCCGCAGTAGCCCCTTTGTTTCGAACGCATATCGATCCTCGGGCTATTTTTGCTCGACGTTAAAATTTTATTCAGACTATCTTCGTATATACTCAAAAGCTCGTGATTCTGATGGATCAGCTTATATCTTGAGATTTCACGTTTTAACTCGACTCGGCAGCAACAGCGACCGATATAGCCAGAATTATACGCGACGACCTTTTCGCGCGATTGAATTTGTCCGCATAATTTCGGAGTGCTCGCGGCCAAAAACAACAATTCGAAATTCCCGCTCGAAAAAAGCACCGGGGCGCAGAGATCACATACATATACGTACAGTCAAACGGCAAAAAAAGTCCTTAATTAGTAGGGTCTCGACCCTCGTAGAGTCGGAGTTGATTAAAAAAACACACGAGCGCCGAATGAGAGTCATAAATTCATTTCGGCGAGCAAGAAAGAGCGAGAGAAAGCTAGTCCCACCACGTAACGGCCGTATATATATACATATATACGCGTAAAAAAATTCGTCCCGATTTGTATTCCCCGGGAGTATGTACATGTAGGCGGGGAAATTTGTACTGCAGAGGGTAAAATTCGTCGTCGCTGCTGCTGCTGCTGCATAGTAGCACACGTGCGCTCACGTGCCTCTCGACCGCCGGCGCTATAAGTCAGGCTAGGTGTAGTGTATAGGTACCCACTACTGGTTTTCAACGGCGGTAGCAGCAAACACGCGCGGCTGCAGCCGTGAATAAACGTCCATTATTTGGAATCACCGGCGACTACTACTACTGTCTCTGTTTGCCGACGCCGTGTGTGTGTTATACCTATATATACCTTTTTTGGACCCGTTGATTTCATATAGCTGTATAACTGTGCGGCTACAGTGATGCGTTTGAATTATGGCGGGAAAATAGAAGCTTTTTGATCCGACCCTTAGCGCTACTTCTCCAACGTATAGATATAGCAAAATCGAAAATCCGCGGGCTTCTCGTTAATATTCAAACGAGCCCGCGCTTCAGGAAATTGGCAGACGGAAAGCTCTCCGGAAAAGAAGATTATCCTTCGAAAGAAGCTTTCGCTTAGCTCGAGTATTAGGAATGTTAACGTATGTGAGGGGTTTAGCTAAAAAAAGCTACAATAGCGCGCTCGCGTATCTCTTCGCTGGAACAACACGGCAGCCGCGCGCGCGCTGTACCTATATACATAGCCAGTCCATTCACTTTTGAGAGCCGGTCGCTTTTATCTCACGCTCCGCTAAAACGCTGACATTTTTCGCGCGAACCCTACTTTTAACCAATTATTCTCGGGAAGATTGATCACTCGCGTACAGCCCCTTTTTTAATGTTCTTCTTCAGAGGTCTGATGTCACTGCGATCCACGTGAATTTCGACATCGATATAACAGGGACATTATATTAAGAAAACGAAGACTGAGTATAGTTTGTAAACACGTAGCTATAATATTATACAGGCGCCTAATGAATGCGGCCCACTCACCTAAAATTCGAAAGTCAGCGCAGTAGTGTCGGAATCCAGCGCGTGATTTCTCCAAATTCAAAAACCGTCTTCTTCCAACTATCTATATATAATACGTATCACAAAAAAATGCTCTTCTTATCCGCAACAACTCGAAATAAAATGCCGCACTGGATATGAAGAAAAATGAATAAATATCACTCGTTATAAAATACAGTCCGCAGGTAAACAGTCAGTCGCGCAAACGAAGGCGCAGTACAGGTATATGTATTATACTTAGTTCGCGTGGAACGACGCTCGGCGGAACACTGAAGCGACCTGTTTCCCGAGCGCCGGCTGCAGTACACCAGCGGAGGGAGAGAGAGTGCGCAGGAGGAGGAGATATCCGAACGCGCGCGCGAACTACTGCCGCATGACCCCCTTCCGCGCAGAAGCAGCGGCGACGGTTATAATTCGTGTATATATACGAAGACGTGCTAAAGGGCGAGACTGTTTTTTTTTCTTCCTTTGATAAGGTGCTGCGCGAAGAATCGCTAATTTGCGAATGCTCATTATCAAAGTTCATTAGTATTATATGCGGAGAGAGAGAGAGAGACAAAGTTCCAGTGTTTTACTTGGGAAATGAAATTTTCTTTGTGTCCTTTTTACTATTCCTCTACTCTCGCTCGTTTTCAAAGTTAAAATGTGCATATATATAGGTATGCCACTAATTACGCAGGACTGCTTCTGCTGCTGGTGATGTAGAGTCTACGTTAGAGAAAATAATGGATAAAAGTAATTTGCATAGAAATTTCAATCAGCGGAACTACTGTATTCGCTGAATAAATTAGTCTGCTAAATTCGTGAAATTGCCCGGGCGCGCGCGCGCGCGGGAAACTCGTCCGAGTTTTATTATGAAAAATATCGGCTTCTGTATAATTGAATTCAAAATTTTTAATTCAATCATATATACATGCGGGAGCCGTAAAAATTTTACGTCGCATTCCGTATTCAAACATGGCTCTCGCATAGGAATTTATACTATATACTCGGCAAAGTTATACGGCTTTCTCGTACATGCGTGAATCATATATATGTACGTACGAACTTTGTACGAGTTGCATAAGAATCATAGATTGAAACTCCCCACTCGCGTACTCCAATGCATAAGGTAATATTCTCCGTTTGCCTCTCGTAAATAGGTGTACGTAGGCAGACTTTTCTTAATAAATCAGGCGGCTGATTGTTTGACATTGCAACTGAAAAATAATTATAAAACGAGCTGTTTGACCCGATTGTGGGCTCGATTAAAGCAAGTCATATTCAGTACACTCGATCGTCGCACAAGTAATCTCTTTAAAAACAAAAGGTCCTCCGCGTCTGAGCGGTTCCACTCGTCGACTGTATGTATACACCATTGTCGACGATCGATTTTTAAAAATAATCTGCTTTTCCCACGACGACTGTTCGTTATTCTTCTCATTAATCAAGATTTTCTTTTTCATTCCTGTGATTCGCTGGCTGTATACTGAAATGAATTTCTCTCATTCGAGTGACTCGTTATTATGAATAATTCCCTGCTCACAGTTTCCAAAAATAACACTGACGCCTTGTATCCCGATTATTTTTACAAAATAGAAAATTAATAATTTTAGAAAGTCGCCGTAACCCGTAGCACTTTCTCCCCTTCAAAATGTTTAAAACATAGCGTTTTGCGGCTTACGCAACGCCACAGCAATAATTTAAAATTGCAGCCCGTACAGCTGCGTTTACTACAAAAAAAACTCGCATAGTTCGCAAATGACACACGTCTCTAATTCTCAAATGAATTATCCATGCAACGTAACAACGTTTCTCTCCATTTCAAGCACTCAAATAAGAAGTATACGGTCGCAATTAAGATTTTTAAGCCACTTATTTTCCCCCCGGGCAAAAAAAAAAAAAGAAGGAGGAACACACGGCACGAAAATTATCTCATACACAAAGGCGCGATAAAGAAGACGGCAAGCAAGCGGTTCAACAGGTCGATTCGCGAGCAGCAGAAGCAGCAGCAGCGCATTCCTAGGCGCCTCGGGGCGCGGATCTCTTCGATCTCGCGAGCGAGAGAGGCCCCAGTGACCGACATTCCCGTTTCCATTCTTCCTGATCCTCCTTCGCCGGATGCTATGGCTTACGGATGCTATATACATATAGAGCTGTGTGTGTATATATATACGCGCGAGTCAACGATCGGATTATTCCAGCGACGGCGCTTACTTATTTCAACTCGCTTACCTCAGACGCCCCTCTCTCCTTTTTCCGCTAAGCGAGAGGTGCGATTGACTCGCTGCTGCTGCTGCTGCTGCTGCTGTACGGTTAGACGTGCAGCCTTTCTTTTTTTCTCGGTGTTATATATATAAGTAACTGACGCTACTGCCATGCTTTTTCAGATTATATTATACGCGGTGTTTTGCGATGAGTGATTTATGAATAGGCTCTCTCGCGTATATTGTGCGGCTGCCGGTGTGTTATAGGTATTATTATATTAATCCATCATCGAGTTAAGATTAATTGTAACGTTGGCCCGAGTAGGCGGTGTGAATATTCAGCGAGAAAATACCGCGCGTGCTTGATATGCCACGAGATTCTCTCATCCGCATGTGTTTCCCGATAGAAATTCAAAAATCGCCGGAAGGAAATTGGTTAGCAGCTAATGACTTGCATATTAGTTTCGATATATGTATATATACACTACAAGCGGGGGCGGCGCAGGTGTTGGTAACCACTTTGCCGATATATATATATATAGCTACAGGTGTTGCGAACTTTGCCGCCGCGCGACTTAATTTACTTTGCGCGCGCGGGCGCGGCCTATTTAAAAGTTTCGCTGTATATAATATGAAAAATAAAAGAAAAAGTTTGAATTTCCCGCGCGATGATGGGCTTCTGCAGAAAAAAGAAGCTGCAATCCGTTCGACCGTGGAAACGCGAGTTTTTTTTCGGGTCAACGTGGACCGGAGAAGTAGGTTAGAGCCAAATATCTTATGCTTAGCGCGGCGCGCTCGTCGTAGTTATTAGGCAGTTCGCGGAAGTGGTCAGGGCAGGTATAGAACGTCGATCTCGGAATTGAGACAAATTTTCGAGCAATTTATATATCCTTCGTTGAAATTTCTGAAAATCCGTAGTACACTTCTCTCCAATTAGAGATAACAATAACTCGCGCGGAGAAGCATCAGCAAAACTCCCTCCGGCAGATTTCAATTAAGATATTTCCCGCGGAGAGTAAATTTATTCCGGTCTCTATATATCTACAGCATCCGCTCATCAACGTGCGAATTAATTACACAGAGGATCGCCGATGAAAGAAAATAATCCAAAAGCTTTTACTCCTCCGGTATATACCTACGAAGCAGCAGCATTTATTCGGAAATAAGAAAATCTTCCGGCGTCGAATCGCGCGCGCACAAAGCCACTTATCTCGTCGTCGTCGTCGTCGTCGTTGGCGTCGTTAGCGGGCGACATAAGTAATCCAATTAGAATCGAGAGCCGAGTAGCGACACATTGCTTCTACGGATTAGTCGGCTCGGCTCTTCCTCCCTGTCGATCGATCGATAAACAATAATTCTCCCTTTCGCATATATATAGCTATATATACAGCTGCACACAGACAGCATCTCTGCCTCGGGCTCAGAGCGAGATTCAGTTATACGGTGTAGAGCAGCAGAGGAGCAGCAGCAGCAGCAGGAGCAAAAGTAATTACCGTTAATTGCTGTTAGCTCGGGCGCGCGCAAGGGTATATCGAAAATTTCACGGCTGGCGAGTACGAGGCCGGAAGTCAGCGCGAAAGGCCCTTTGCCGAATTGCCGGAAGCCCGAGTTCGCGCCGCCGCATTGTACTCTATATAGATATACGTACATGTACACATGTGCAGCCTCGGCGAGAGGAGAGGAACGACGTCGCACACCAGCAGCTCTTGTCTTTTATGCGCGCGTATATAACGGTAAACTTCTCATCCGCATTGTCCGAGGCTTATATACACGTGTTGTGTATAGTATATGTATACATATATATATAGGCGAGAGCGCGAGCCGTTACGCGAGTGCGTGCAGGCGCCGTGACTGCAGTATAGCTGCGAGGTTGTATTATGCAGGCGAGCTATTATTATTTTGCTCGGGATCGACGAGCGAAAAATTTCAGATATTCCCCGACGCTTCCGCGTTTTAGCCATTGTGTCATCCTGGACACATGCCTCTTGTCCTTTTAGAATCCATATATTCTATATGGGGGGGGTGTGTGTGTATACGCACACACAGCCGCACAAAATCGCTCGTAAAACTCAAATTTCCATATTAAGGGAAAGACACGCGCGCACACAGCAAAATATAAGGCTGTATACGGCTCGAGCATGCATGTTTTCGAAATTTTGCATACGCCGCCGCAGGGGCATTCATATAAATTGTCCGCTTTATTACGCGGGATAGAAGCGCTGAATGCCGCATTTGATGGCAAGAGTCAGAGAAGCTCAGAGAGAGAGAGAGAGTGAGGTCAGAGGGGGAGTAGACTCTGCAGTAATGTTTTGGGATGTGTGTGTGTGTGTAGCTTTTTCGTAAACTAGGACAAGCGGAAACGCGCTTACTCCGCTGTCTCTCATCTTCTCCTCTATATATCGCGAGAAGAATAATATGCATTGTGCCGCTGAGTTCGTGGATTATAAATATATTATTCTCTCTCTCTCTCTCTCGTAATAGAAAGTTTTCGGCTGCTGGAAATTACCGGCGCGTGTATTTCTTTTTTCTCTTCAATTCAAAGCCGCGTGAAAAATCGTAACGTTAAACAGCCTACGAGAGAGAGACGGACATTAATCACTGGAATGCCGCGCGTAAACACGGGATATGATGCTGTATAATGTGGGTGTGTGTGTGGATGTATGCAAGGAAAAACCTATAATGCTACGTCAGCCGACATGATTAAGCGGAGGGGAAAGTTTAATGGATATCCTCTAGGATTCGCGCGCGTCCTCGCGAGTTCAAACTTCCCGCCGAATTTTAAATAAATTATACAGCCAACTACGTTATCTCTCTCGTGGCTGATGATTCTATATAGCGTTTTTGCTGCTGATTTTGATCCCATGCTTTTTGTTGTACATCACACAGAGCGAGTGTCTATTGATTTTGCAATATTTCATTTTTAGCATCACTGCGGTGTATATATATAGCGAGAGCTGTCGTTTTATCAAAAGTTAATCAATTCCGGGAAGAGCTGCGCGCGTAAAATACATTTTCACGCGGCGGGGGGAAAAAAGAATTTCGCGGCTGTCGTTAATTTTACGGCGAGTAAAAAAAGTATATATAATACGCGGCTGTTAAATACTTTATAGCTATATTGGGGAAGTCAAATATTCATAATAGCATTTGCATGCATATTTACGCTAAAAATACAGAGCGTATAAGTTAAAAATAAAAAGACACCGGCCATTATTAGCCACTTATGTAAAATCGCTCGACTTAAACACCGCGTCGAAGAGATAACAATAGGGGATTGTATCTCCCTCTCGCCATCTCCACGGCGCACTCTATTCATATACCTATATATAACACACGCACACAGCGGAGCCTCACCTCATTAGTATTTCCATCATACAAGGAGCTATTATATCTTCCGACTGCATTTGTATTCACATTTTCGTCTCTCTCGCAGCGGCTCTCATCCTAGCTCACGTACTTATGGACCCTCCACACACCCGCGGGAGTCATTCTCTAATATTTCGTTATGAATATTCTACTGCGAGTATACGTGCTTTTGTTTACTACACAATATGGGCTACACGGAGCTCAGTCTCTAGGGGATGAGGGTGAAATTTGCGCGATGAGCAATTATACAGGCGGAGAAAAACTGGAGCGGGATTTGCATATGTTTAAGAAAAACGTACAATATAAGCGACGCAGATGCAGGTGAAGAGCCGGACTTTTATAGATACGGCCCTGCGAGTTGTGAGAGCCTCTGTTTGAACACCTGAATACTTAATAAACGGATGAAAAATGAGCATTAATAATGACACGCTCTCTTGGCTGCGAGTTTAATCTACATTTTTCCGATGACAAAAATATTCTCTAGTCGGAGAAGACGCCTCGAACTGAGCGCATGGGGTCGACGCCTGCTGTTTATTGCTTTCTTCGATTTAGATAATTTTTCATTCTGAGCTTGTATACATACTCTTTCCACGAGAGCCATTATTTTTTCGATTCTGGAATATTCGTTCGAGTTACAAGTGTTCCATATGCTACGAGTGCGAGCTGATTCATTCAACTGAACGTTGTTCATCGATATTTATTTTTTTATTGATATTGCGTGCAAGCGCGTTAAATTCACAGTTTGATTAAACGATGGAAAGTCGAAAGTCCGAAGAGTACCAGAACGGCTTTTCGAACAAAACCGAGGTAATTATACATACGAAATACAGGGTTAAACAAACTTTAATCAACAAAAAGTTTCAACGAACTACACGCAACAGAGAGAGAGAGAGAGAGTAATAGTCTTCCGTTTCATCGCAGTCGGATAATGAAAGTAATGAAGAGCGATACCCCCAATCACCGGTGCTATTGGATCTCGATGAGAATTCGAAACAGCAGCAGCAGCAGCAACAACAACAACAACAACGCCTACAACTTCAGGAAACCGACTACAATGGAGTTCAACACACAGCAGGTTATTTATGATATTTGTTTATTTGCAATTCAAAAATAAAACCAAAGTATAGTACACCCACGCCGTGTATATATATATAACAGAATTCGTAAAATTTCAGAGCTAACGGAGGAGGAGCTTGCGGTCCGCCGGCAGAATTTGAGAAAGCGATGGCAGGACGCCGCGGCATTCGATCAACGCTGCTCTTCTCTGCATCAAGACGAGGTACTGCTGATTCGAGTGCCAGAGCCAGAAATTGTCGGATCGCAATCGAGCGGTATAAAGCCTCGCGAGCCATCCCAGACCGAAAAGGGTTTGTATACATCTATTTTTTCTCTCCCGCAGTCTCTCTTAAAAAGATTTGAGAGGACCGCAGCTCATCTGAGTGTGTAGTCTGCCGTTCTCAGCACTCGTGCTCCTGGCTTTGAGCGCGACGCTGTTCATGTAGGCGACACGTAGACTCTCGTCTCCTTTTATGAGTATCCTCTGGGTGACCGCAGCTTCCTCGTCGTTCTTCGATCTGAAAAGCGAGGCCAGACCTATGCTCTTCTGATAGGAATCTCTCTTGAGCGGTTTTGGCTCCGGAGCAGTAGTAGTAGTAGTAGTGCCACTGCAGCTATCGTCGCGTTTGCTCGACGGTAAGAGCAGCTGGAAAAAGTCAGCGAAAATTCGCTTCAGCCAAGCAGCCGACTGTTTCCTGCTCTGCTTGTTCTCCTGGAGCAGTACCGCCGGTGAAGATCGGTCCTCTCGTAATCGTGGTGCTGGACTCGTCGCTGTTTCCTTCTCCTTCGGTTTGTCCGTTTGGGTGAAGGAGGACACATCCGTGCGGATACAGCTGAGGATATCTGAAAACTCGAGTTCCGACACTTGCGTCTCGCGACTTTGGCGAGCTTGCAGTAGGTCGAGGCAAGCTTGGGAGTCCGTGTAGGTGATCACGGACATTTCGATAGACGGCTGATTTATGTCCAGCTTTGTCGGGGGATTGCTACTGTTCTTCTTCTTCCTCTTCTTTGCCTGCACCGGGCCGAGACGGGATTTACTCGTCGGCGATGCATTCTCAGACGGGAAGATCCGGAGACAAGTCATTTTCTTGCGAGCGTGCGGGTGAGGTTGGCGGAAGTATTGGAGATCGTTCAGTCTTGTGCCTTGTTGTTTTTTGTGGAGGAAGAATTTTTGGTTAGATTTCACGATGTTTCGATTCGAGGCGAGCTTGTATTGTACTGACCTTTTCGACTTCTCTTCATGTTTGCGGCTCTTGTTCGATCTCGTCGTTGCACGTATATTTGCTCATGTTTTTGTATTTTTCTTCTACATTTCTCTCGGGAGGGTCTGTTTACTTTTGAATTTTGGAGGTTCGAGTGACTGGGTTACGTCGCTGTTCTTTTTTTTCTAATATACGAACAGAGGCTCCATTTTTCAAATAAAAGATAGACAAAAATACATTCTTTCAGACTACAAGAAATCAGCCTGCGACAGGGAGCGCACCCGAATGCGCGACATGAACCGAGCTTTCGAGCTTCTACGCTCGAAGCTGCCCATCTGCAAGCCTCCCGGCAAGAAGCTTTCAAAAATCGAATCCCTGCGTCATGCCATCACGTACATCCGACACCTCCAGAGTCTCCTGGAGCCTCAATACGGCGGCTACGTCTCGGCCACGCCGACTCCAACCCCGACAGCACCTCCGGCCCCGGCTTACTTCGCCGCCGCACCAACGGGACCTTACGCCGAGGTCCAAAGAGCTCCGAGATGGGACGCCTATGCCTACTACAGGTACGACTACCACACGCCGGCCTTCGCTGCTCTGCCGCCCATCGGCGTACCCGGAAGACCTGCCCTACTCGAACACGAGCATCCGGAACAGCAGCATCAGCAGTTCGCCTACGATCCGAGACCGTAGTTACGTTTCTATTTCTATTGTTAGAGCTATAAAATATTTTTCCAAAACAGCGTTGTATATTTATTGTAATGTAATTTTTGTACGTTGCACGCGAAGGCAATAAAACATTTTATTGATATATGTTATATATGCGTATATGTGTATATACCTATAATGTATATGGTGAACTAGTTCTCGCCGCAGTCCTTCCCGGAATGTCACTCAACACCGCGGAAATAGCTCGAGTCCCCGAGGAAGAGCGCGTGCAGCCGCGCATGCATATAGTGTATAGCGGAGAGAGACGCGCGTGACGGTATATATATATCCTACTCGGCGCTTGGAATTGTAAATTGCGCCGCGAGGGTGTCGAGTAGGCGGAGATGCACGCGCAATCGCTTTCGCGCGCGCTAGACTTTCATGTCCCATTGGACGGGAATTCGAAAATTAAACGAGATAGCTCACTTTGCGGGTGAAAAGATGAGGAAGCAACTAATACTCATTCAAGCTGTTCGGTAAAAAAATTAAAGTTTATTATTGCAATCATAATTCTTTTTTTTTTTATATAATATCTGCATTCGCCATATAACACGTTGCAAAATGAGAATGTCGTCGTTATACAGCTTTTTTTAAAATATCGTACGTTTTTATCAATTTTTTGTCCGTGTCTGTATAATCGTTAGTAAAAAAATATCTTACGCAAGAGTTTTAGTCAAAACATCGCTGGCACGATCTCGTAGCAGCGTCGTCACAATGGTACAGTATATATGTATATGAAAATGCAAATCACCAAGTTTTCTCTTTTGCTCGCAACCGCGTCGCGTACACATAAGTTATATAGGCTCTCTTTTTGATTAACAATATAGTTTCTAAAAAAACGCCAATAAGAGAAGTCGTATACGCGTTGCACGCATGCCCACACACACACACACACATTGCCCACTCTTATAAAATGATTTCTAACAGTTTATTATTATTATTATATATAAAAATATAATTTATATTGCTATTAGATCTCTTTTTTTTAAAGACTGCTGATAAATTATTATATTAGAAATTTATGTACAAATAGCAAAATATAACAATATATTATATTAAATAACTATACTATTTTGAACTACTGGAGTAATATTTGGAGGGACTGTGGTTGGATATATATGTACAGGTAGATCCCAGACTTTCGTCTCGACTTCTATGGTGGATGGTGCCTGCCAACTCATGGTATTCTCGTTGGGAAATTCTATGGGTTTAACAGTCGTCACGAATTCAAAGTGCAGTCGCCACTTCAGAGTGACCAACTCGGTATTGAAGTCCGGGGTTATATGAAAGGGAATTGGCAACATGAGGTGAGTATACAAGAAGCCGATGACGACCTCGTGATGCTTATTGTAGCTGTTCAAAGCAGTTCCAGACTTTCCTCTCTTATAGTCTTCGGCTATGTGCTCCTCCGATTGCAGAGTAACGGAAAGTTGAGTACACGACACGGTTGCGTTCGAAAAGTCAAAGGTCCCAACTATGTCCTCACCCAGCTTGTAGGAATTTTTGAAAAGGCAAAACCTTACAACCCGACCCCGCTCGTTTGTAATGTTATAAAAGTTAGGGCTACGTCTCGCCGTTATATTCTACAAATATTTTTCAAATTTGACTAAAAATCCAGATATATGTTTCATCATAAGATTACATAGATTTACAGTGAAAGCTTACCTGAAGTGTCTGCATAGCAAGTTCTATTGGTGTCTCTTTTTGTGTTTCTATAAACGTATTATTAGGACTCAATTCTACACTGTCGCTACAGGCAGCTCCTTCAGGTAACTCTGAAAAAATATGCCCCGTTAGAGAAAAATTTAAGCAGTTTCATATTTGGATATATCAAGTGCATCACCAAACCTTTTAAAGACAATACTCGGAAAGGTATCCTTAACAATTTAATCTGTGAATTGACACGCTGAGTACCTATAGTTATCTTATATGAATATTTAACAGCTTGTCCTCGGTATGAGGGAGGTGAGTGATTTGGAATGGTTTCTTTATATACAACTGAAAATGGTAAAAGATTTCAGTAAAAAAACATGCGCATGTGTACCAAATAATTATTGAAATTCCACTCACAAGATTTGCTCTCTCCAGGAGAAAGCTTCAAGTCACAAAACAAAATTTTAGGCTTCGTATTGAGTACAGCATGCCCATTATCACTCGATGAAGGAGCAAACGTTGTATCTGCAAAATACCAGAATTACTTAGAAAACAGAGTACAGAGATAAATAGTGTTATTTATGAAGATGAACGTACCAGTATTAACAACAGCAGGAGTAACATCTGCTTTGATTTTATCACCAAGAATCAGTTTTTCATTTATCGAACATTGGCAATGAATTTGGGCGCTGGCCCAGGCAAGATTTTCAAATAAATGACTGTAAGCAAGGGAAATGCAGATCATAAATATTTACAGTAAAAACAAAGGTATAAGAATTTTACATTGAAAGAAACATAAGAAATTCGCACCTGTTACTTTGAGCCTTTTCAAGAGTCGGACTTGCTGGATGGCTAAATGTGACCATGCACTCAATAACTTCGCTGGTAAAGAATGTGGATCCATTGAGCAATTTTGCAGTAATGTCAATCATCTCGACATAAGCAATACTAAATAAAGACTATTCGAACGATCGGACTTTTTCATCAAATAATCAAAAACAAGTCCATCGCTTAAAATACGAGATTACGTTCCACATAACCTTTGCGAGTCGGAATCGAAGAGTGCTAGAATTGTAACAAAGTCGGGCGTGAAAAGAATGAAAAAATGAAAGATGATTGAAGTGCCAAGTCAATCGTCGTTCGTTTACCCCTCGACATCAATTAATCAGATTTTAACGAGGATGTTTAAGCTTCGAAAAGCTCTGACGTCTACTCTCTTCTCTCTTTCCGTCCACTCTGCAGTCATAAATGGCGTCCGCTAGTATTCGTGTCCAGCACATGCAGCACTATGCATGCGAAAGGCTATACAGAGTCGTATAACGTATTGAGTAGTTGGCACATTGTTAACGTTGTCGCAACGCAAATATTATGTTTTCACGATCTGCCGTGTGTTGTTGTTTGCTAGTTATTAGAGATATGAGATTGTTGTATTAAAGTTGATGTAAAAAGCGAAAATAAATCGTATCTATAAAATAATTTGTATGTCTCAGAAGGTAACGTTCTCACACTTATGCAAATTCAAATTTAATGCACTAACATTTTTACCTTCACGGCCTTTGCAATATTTTATTTCACGTTCGTGATCGTTATAAAAGTTGTAAAAGTGCACGTCTGGTATATTATTAATATTATCATTATTATACTCGCTTTTTCAAGTTTTAGGTTAAGTTATACTTGTTTTGCATTGTTGTAAAATATGAAATTTATATTGTTTTTGTATTTATGTTTGAAAAGGTGGACGGCGATCATGACAAGAGAATCAGCAAAAAGTTGAGTTACTTACTACGACATGCAGCTGTGAAAAAGGGATTAAACATACGATCCGATGGCTTTATCCCCGTTCAAGAAATTTTAAAAGAAACACCTGGGTGTACTGAAGAAGATATTAAAAGAGTTGTTGCTAATAACGATAAACAGCGTTTTACCTTAAATAGTTTTAATGATGTTCTTATGATCAAAGCTAACCAAGGACACACTATCAGCCAAGTAGATTCGTTGAATTTAATACTGCTGGACGACGTGAACTTTGATATTGTTCATGGAACTTACTATTCTTGCTATGAGAAAATTAGACTTCAAGGTCTGTCTCGTATGAGGAGGAATCACATACACTTTTCCAAGGGTCTGAATTTTATTAATGGTCTGAGGAGGAATGCAGAACTATTTATTTTTATTAACTATTCTAAAGCCAAAGGCGATGGATTAAAATTTTACGAATCTGAAAATAATGTTATTTTGTGTCCTGGAAATTTGGAAGGTTTTATAGAAACAAAGTACTTTTTAAAAGTAATTACTAGAAGTGGCGAATTTTTATAAATAAATAAAGTAAGACCTTTTTATTTAAAATTTTGTGTATAAACTTTATCAAATTCAATCTTATACAATAATTCAAATTCCAGGAATTGTGTTATTTAAGTACAGCAATGGGGAAATGGTGTGATTTTTGTAAAATCAATCTCCAAGATGAGTATTCTTATCAAGGACATATCCTAGGGAAAAAACATTTGAGAAATGAAGAGCATGCAAACAGTACTAGATCACTTATTAAAAGATCGATATATGTTTCCCGTATTCCAGCAGATATACCATCGAAAAGTATACTAAACTTCTTTTCCAAGTTTGGAAATATAGCAAAGTTTCGTTTTGGTCAAAATTATTTAATTGTCGAATTTCAAAATGAGTATGATATTTAACATTTCAATTATAAAGCAAAAGAACCTTACTAATTAATTAATTGCATTAATTGATTGTATTTCTTGCAGACATCCAGTTAAAGTTTTATTGCATGAACCAGTATATTTTGATGGAAGAAGATTGAACATTGCACCTAGAATTATTCACGATAATAGACGTACGTAAATTTATCGCCTCTAATGATAATGTCAAAAAATCGTGTATGATATATCAAATATTTTAATTCTAGCACCACCTAGAGAAAAAAAAGAAGAAGAAGAAGCTATCAACGATACGGTAGATTTAAATTACGAAAACTTGAAATCAATTTTTGAAGTCGAATTGACGTTCGACGAACAACTTGCGGTATTTCTCGATAAAGTCGCCATCAAAGAATCAGATATCATATGGCGGTATGAACCGACATGCGAAAAATTAGACGAGATTTTCCGGACCGTTTTTCCAAAATGTAAAACGTATAGATTTGGTTCTACTGTATCGGGATTAGGATTTACAAATTGCGATTTGGACATTTACATGGATCCTGGTAAAATTTTGACAATACTCAAGGTACAGAGTTATTGAAGAGCCATTACTAATGATTCGATATTTTTCAGGTTTTCCTGTATGTCAAGAAAATAATGGTAACCTGGGTCCGAATGTCGTGACTACGTCAGTGGTATTTTCGGAAGTAAAGAAAATTCTTTACGCTAGATCGTCCATATTTTCTAAAGTCGTTCCGATCCCTAAAGCAAAAACTCCAATAATCAAGTTTGTTTACATACCATCGAAAATCTCATGTGATATCTCGTTTAAAAATAGCTTAGCTGTGCATAACAGTCTGTTGGTGAAACATTGTCTTTCTCTGGATCCACGATTGCGACCTGCGATGATGGTCATCAAGTACTGGGTTTGCAATTTCGAGCTCAGAGGTGGTGACAAAATGTCTAAGTACTCGTTGACAATGCTTTTCTTATTTTACCTTCAGCAAGAATCAGTGAAACTTATACCGCCTCTGATAGAATTGAAGAGAAGAGTCGTACCTGAAATAGTCGAAGGTTGGCAGGTTAATTTTGACAATAGCAAATTAGCGAATAATGAGGATAACGAAGGTGCCGGTAATAACAAGAGTATACCAGAATTGTTGCACGGATTTTTCGACTTTTACGCACGTTATGAGTTCAAACACAATGTAATTTGTCCCATCGACGGTCAGTCGTATAAAAAAGTATCGTTCAACGATTTGGACAATATACCCGAAAGCATGGATAGGTACAGAGAATATTTAAAGACGAAAGAGAATCCCGTACCTTTTCCCATCAATAAGACGATGTGTGTACAGGATCCCAATGAATTAAATCACAACGTCACGGGCAACATTTGCGCAAAGCATCTCGAAAAATTCCAAACCTACTGTGCCGCAGCTGCGGAGATATGCGTTGCCGCGGCAGAGAAAAATTACAAGGAACTTCTACCGTCGATCTTCTCGCTGACGATCAAATCTCTATCTAAGGAATCCGACGTTTGCTTTCTCTATTACGCGAACAATTTCATTACTCTAGGACTACCGGAAGATTTTGAATCAAACACTGAGATTGCAGATAAAACTTCGTTTATGAACGAGAATTGGTACAACTTGATTACGAGTCTAACGCAGAAATTCCTCGAAGGCGTGCTCAGACTTCAAGTCCAACTGGCTGGCGATGAACGCGAACAGAAACAACAGAAAGTGGAAGAGCAGTCGGACGTTCATTCGAAAGATCAGGATAAAATTGTACTGCATTGTACAGGGGAATACTGTTTGTGGAGAGACAGGAAAAACAAACTCAACGCCCTCGATCCAAGTATGCACTTACTTGACAAAGAAATTCAGCTTACGGAGAACATGTACAAGGATTTGAGCGAAAAGAATAGGCTACAAAAATCGAAAATTGACTTCGATTGTCAGATCTGGAGGAAGGGGGGTAAGAACGTTCACGTGATCGTGACGTTGTCGAACAACTACAGTACAAAGAAAATCTTTCCCGAACTCGCGACTTACATAAAGAACAAATTGCCGCACGTGTTGAACAAGACACTGGCCCACATGCAGCAATTCAAAAAGACACCCACTACTACCGACTGAACCGCATAATATATTGTAAATACGAAGTGAAGAGCACCATTTTTTAAAATTCTTTCTATACATATTTGTACAGAGTATAGAGGCTAACTTTTATGAATTTTACTAGACCATTTCCGCTGTATATGATATTTAGATGAAAAAAGTACTACTATTTTAAAGAGGAAATATTTTTTGTTTACAAACTTACCGACATAATATTTTGTGCAAACTTTTGTTGCCGACTACGTCAGTCTACCGATCTTATGTAAGTTATCTAAGTGATGAAAATAAATGAAACATTTATTGAACGAAACAAAGTGTCGTTTTGAATTTACCGCGCTCTCTCAAATCCATGCCAGCCAACCCAAAAACGGCACACACCCTGACGGCGTTCAAAGTTCAAAAGTCGTACCGTGCTCACACTTCGGCTCACTAGAAGTTTTTATGAGTTTGAGAGCTGGTTTTAGCGCCCTCTGCTGGGACTTGAAAGTGCGAATATAGGGATTTGGGGAAAACCAAAAAACGATATAACAGAGCCCATCAGGATCGGCGGAGAAGATAAATATATATATATAAAGTATATACATATAAGATCGTGGTGCGCGCGCGCGACGGGCTCCGGGCGACGATATGCAGCGGTTTGCTTTCCCTGGCTGCGCTTAGGGCGTGCAGTGCAGCGTGTGCACTCACTTGCATACACATCGTACCCGGACTCCGCTCTTGTCTCGAGAGCTAATCGTGCGCGCGCGCGCGTGAATCTACTGCACCTTCATTTCCTCTTCATCACTCACACACGTTCTCTCTTCTCATTTTCTCCCTTATATTTTGTAGTATAAACAAAATTGGCAAAAGGCAAAATAAAAGAACAAAAAAACAGGCAGAGTGACTTTGAGAAGGAGAGACTGAGTCGAAGCGATATAATAAACTACTACAGGAGGAAAGTGAGCAGTGCAGCGGCTAATTCGCGAATGAAGAGAGAAGCGAGCAGTAGTCTACTGGTGCAGCCGCTCGTCCGCAGCAGTCGGTGCAGGCCAGGAGCGGTGACATCGCATCCACGACACCGTCGTCGTCGTTATCAGAGCTGCTCAGATCTCAAGTTACCCGGCGGCGGGAAAGCTCGCGCCAGCTCCTGAAAGAACTGTTCCGACTCGTCAGAGGAGCGCAGTCTATATTGGTGCCGTGCCGGCCGCCGCGCGCCGCTTTTGTTATTATTTTGCCGCGGTGCTTTTGACCCTACGCGCCGTCGGACGAGTTCATTGTTGAAGCTCGCGGGGGTGCGCCTACTGCCCGTCAGTCCCGCGCCTCTCTCTATCTATTTTGATACTCCGCGAGCTCGGCGCCCGGATCACAACATATCCTTGGAGAAGAATCTTCTGCTCTTCTCCAGGAGTTCGCCTGCTCCGTTCGTGGAATCGAGGAGCTGCAGCGGCGCGTCGAAAAGCAGCAGCAGCAGCAGCCACGTGACGAGTGCGAGTCGTCGCCGTCGCAGCAGCAGCGGCGGCGGATAGAGAGCAGAGACCCGAGCGTTGTCAAGCGCAGCACTGGCTATGTAGTGGTGCGACGCATACACACAGACGAGCGCGATATATACAGAGCCAAAACAGCGAGAGAGACGACGGACGTCGCGGCGGGCCAGTGTATACACACAATGCAGAGCAGGAGTAGCAGCGCGCCCTCGGCCAGCGACAGCAGCCGCCGACGGCTGTAACCTGACTTGTGTGCGTGTATATACATATATCCGTGTGAGAGAGATGTGCCGATGTGTGCGTGTGTATATAGGTACTATATGTATATAGATGTACTCGGTGCATGTGTACCTAGGTGTATTACTGTAGAGTGAGAGACTGCGCCTCGATGACGAGGAGGCCGTCGTCGTCGTTGCAGTTGTTGCTCGGTGGCAGCGCTCCGCCTTCTTCCTTCGGTGCAGCAACTTCTCGGTATCGACAGCTCCGCAGATGAAACTGGTCCATCTTCATCTTCGCGAGTGCTCCGAGTGACAGCAGTTTATTATTACCTATACAACATCGTACATCGTCATTCCTTTCCCCCCTTGTCGTTCGCGGGAAATTCCGACTGAGCATTTGTTGTTGTTGTTGTGTTGTTGTTATTATGTGCAGTGTGCATGTGTATGCATCAGCGACGACGACGTTCGACACGCAGCAGCAGCAGCGGAAAAAGGAGAGCGCGCGCTGAAATTTGCGCAATTGTCGTTGTTGCGAAGGAGAGAAGAAGGAGAGAAAGGAAGGAAGAAGAAGAAGAAGAAGGAAAGCAGCAGCAGCAGCGACGGTGTGCGTGTTGGTGCGACGTGTCGGAAGGGAGGGAGAAAGAGCAGTAGCGGAGCGGAGCAGAGTAGCATAGAGAGCGCGCGCGCCTCCGCAGCAGCAGCAGCAGCGGAGCGACGACTATACTCGTCGGGGATATACAGTGTGTCCGTGCGTGTATACGTGTGAAAACGACGAGGCTGCTGCGCTACTCGCCGTGTCCCCCGAAGCTGCTAGCGACGTTTGTGCGTTGTTGCTGCGCCGCGCCACACGCGGGGGTGTGAGGAAGAGTGAGTGAGATAGCTACTGCTGCTGCATTTTCGCCTTCCCGTCCCGTAGCAGCGGGAAGCGCAGCGACGCCAGTAGTGTCTTCGTTCGGCCGTTCCGTTTCTATACGCGCGTGCTTGCCCGCCCAGCAGAGCATCATCAGCTACAACACACCGATATCTCTGTCTCTCTCTGTCTCTCTTTCATCGTCGCAGGCTTGCCGCGGGCCGGCTCTATATATCAGTGCGCGTGTGTGAGTGTCGTGACAGAGTATAGCGTATACATATACACGTCGTCGGAGGAAGAGGAGTACGGGAGGAAACTGCGAGCAAGCAGCGAGCCACGAGGCGTCACCGAGGAGCAGCAGCAGCAGGTGAGTAATCGTTCCGGCGCGTCCCCGCGGCTGGCCCCCATCCCCGAGTGATCGACTGCGTGAGTCTGGCGCCGTCCGAGTTCGCGTAGACGTAGGATCGGAGCAGAGTAGATTTCGGAGCTCTCCGATATCGCAGCCGCTGGGAGAGAGAACTCGGAGCAGCAGCTTTGAGGTTAGGAATCTCAACGGTCGAGTGGCTCTCGCGTCGCAAGAGCGAGGGAGACGGAGAACGCAGCCAAGCGCCGCCGCCACCGCCGCCACTGCGCCCCCCTGTCTCTCGCTCCGTCTCGTTCGCGCACTCGCGTGCTTATATATGTGCTGTGTTTCTCGCGCGCACGCTACCTATAGGTACCTACTACACTGCCGCCACCGCCACGAGAGACACGGAATAATGGGCGTGCTGCTGCTGCTACTGCCGAGGAATCCTCGGGAGGAAACGCGTGCGTGGGCGAGTTGCCGTCGCGTGTGCTGCTGAAAGACCGAGTGAGAAAGAGCGAGTACGTAGTGCGCCGAGGGACAGCTGCTGCTGTAGCTCGTCTCCGACGTTGAGAAGCTCCGGATTCCAGTACAGTCTAAGCAGCAGTAGCAGCAGCAGTTCCTACCGCCGATGGGCATCATAATCCGAGGGACGCAAAGACGAGCATCGGCGGTCGTATCTCGGGCTCGCGAAACGCCGCGAGGACGATGATGGAGCGCCCGCGGAGAGAAAGAGAGTGTCCGACATAACCTCAAAGTCCAATGTGAGAGTCGCAAAGTGACTGTGTGTATGTGTGTGTGTGTGTCTCCAAGCGGATGGTGATACGTGTCTGCAGGCTGTGCTGCTCGCCTTTCCGTTGCGGAGCGCGACTCGTGAGTTGTGTTCCTGCTGCTGTGTATACATGTATGTGTGCGAGATTGCAGTTTTCGAGCAGCAACGGCGCAGGTAGCAAGGTCAATGCACTTGCGGACGACGATTTTCGGCGAGAGAAAATACCTACGGCGTAAACAAAACCGATAGCCTGCTGCTATACACCGAGAGTCTGTAATATGTGTTTTCGCGTGTCATGTGTCTTGGACGCTCCGACAAGTGCCGCCTCCGGAATTTCGCGCACGACTTTCTAAAGCCGAACCGATCGCCGCCGTCTGGTCACAAGATTATATGTGCAGTTTAATTATGTAAAGCCCTGTCCGCGAAAGTCGGAAAATTCGGTGACGTCGAAACGAGGCCGGCAACGACTGATGTATTATATGTGTGTAGCGAATATAAATTGCGCAGGATTTCGCGGAGTATTTTATCAAAAGTGCAGCAGCGGCGCCGAGGCCAAAGGTCACCGAGCGCGTGTCGTTCCTCCCTCCCCCCCTCCCGACGGCTTTTTTGCTTCCTTTTTCGCGATACACAGCAGCAGCAGCGCGAGATTATTGCGTTTTATCCTTTTTTTTTTGTAGTTTAGCGAGGTCGTCGAGAGCAGGAAATGAACGGTCTTTTTTTCGCGTGTGTCTGTGTGTGTATGTGTGTGCGAAGATCAGCTGGCCCGAGAGAAGTCAAAATTAGCGATGGAGCTCGGTGAAGTGAATTTGTGAAAACCAGGCTCGCTCGTACATATCAATTTGAAATTTAAAGCAGCTATGGATATTTTTAAATTTCTAAATGAGATTTTTGGCGCCGATTTTGAATCCGCGGTCTCGATAACTCTATTATATATTTTCCGTGACTTATAATCTCGCGGAAAAATTTCAGTTTTCCCTCTCGCAACGAATTCCAAGAAGCTCGTGTACAACGCTGATCAACAACAAAACACAAGATACATTCGCGACCTTGCAAAAGCCTCATGCGCTGCACATGTCTGTCTCTTTCTCTTTCCAGTCGTTGGAAACTAATAAAAGATGCCGGTGTTTATTTATCCGGGTAGAGAGAGAATGAGAGAAAGCCGTCTTGTGGGGGTACAGCTAGAGAAATGTCACACAGCTCGACGTCTGTTTTTCGCGCGCTTATAGTGTGGGTGAAAGAGAGAGAGAGAGAGAGAGAGAGAGAGAGAGAGAGAGAGAGAGAGAGAGAGAGAGAGAACCTCGTCGAGGAAGTAATTAGACACTGCGCGAGTTTGAGGTTATTCCTGGAGACGCAGCCGCGCGGCTCCTAATTGCTGCTGCTGCTACTGCTGCAGTAGTCTGCCCCCTCCTTACTTGGTTTTTTATCCAGCTACTCCGCAATCGAATTTGCTTCCGGCGAGCGTTTTTCTGATGTGCGTGAGCGAAAAAAGCGTTGGGTTTGTGCACTAAATTTATATCGAGAGAGGACGCGACAATTACATTTATTGCGCTTGACAAGCGAACAATTTCGAAATAATTCGGAACTGCACGCGGAGGCTTTATATTCGGGACGCACGCGCTCGACTGAAACAATATAACTGGAATTTCTTGTTTCTCGACGGACCACCTCGATTCTTCTCTTTCGAAATTTTTTTTTTTTTTACTTCGTATTCTGAGATTTTTTGAATTTTCTAACCTAACAATCGTTTTACGTCCTAGATTTATTCCTCGTGCCAAATTCATTTGGCAGGACGAGAAAAAGAAGTTGCACGATACCGCGAAACCTTCTCTCGAAAGATCAATAAAATTTCCGCTAAATACGCAAACGCTTATCTTCATCATCGAATAAACACTGGCATGTGATTTATTTAACAAATCATCACGACGAATATACGAGAAAAAAAGACATCTGTTATACACTGCAGAGAGCCACGTCCCGTTATTATTATACAGTCGCTTCTCTCTCGGCGAATTCCGTCATCGCGCATCGCTATCGATAACGCCGCCGTGCGAATTTGCCAAAGTGGAAAGATAAGTCGAGATATGCGCTGTCGCCTTTAAAAAAAAAAAAAAATCGCCCTGAGCGTACCGAATCACGAGCGCGTCTAACGAGACTCGAGCTTTCCTCTTTTTCGACGTGTCGCCGATGCATCGCAGCCAATAATCATTAGTCACTCGTTTTCAATATCGACGAGTCGCTGCTGCTGCTGCTGTGAGAGACGATGAGCATCAGCTTTACGTGCTGCAGCTGCGAGAAATTTCGAGCGACTGGATAAAAAATGCCGTCGTTTTAGGGGAGAGCTTTTTTTTCTCTGTATACGCTGTTGTCTCGGGGGTGAACGGACGCACGTGTCTAGAATCGCCGAGTTAATGAATCGCCTTATGCAATAATGATAAATGTATACTGATGCGCCGCTTTACGTCAAACAATGTATTACAATTTATGCACACGATGTAAGGACAACTACATCGACGAATAGCATCAAAGTGCAAGCGTGTTAGCTCCGAAGAGACTCGCGTGGCTGTCCACGTGCGCGAGCGCGAAAAATCACAATTAATATTTTAGCCAATAGACTCTCGAAAATACGAGCTGCTACTTCTCGGCAGCCGTAAAACTCGTGAGATACACAGGCTTTTGTCAAAGTGTCGAGTTAAGCTGACTAGAGAAATAAAACAACGGGTGTACGATGCGCAGACTCGGACGCGGGGAGAAAACGTATATAAACAAGGGTACAAAGTAAAAATACAAACCGATTTCTGTCAACGGGTCAGTACGAGCGCGTATTAGTTGCATAATTACAAGCAAATCAACTGTTTCGCGTAAAAACGAGACCTGGTAGTTTCCTTAATTTCGATTGTGGCGTCGAGTAGTTCTCCGCTCAGTGACTCTGCAAAAAAATGCAAGATACGGACAGGAAAAAAGTTTTGCAAATAGTTGCGAAAGTCGATGCAAAAAATAGTAGAAATGAATCAGCGCTGATTCACGCTGTATCTGCAGCAGCAGTAGCTCATCGTTGACGTAATTTCCCTTTATCGTAAGCGTCCATTACACAATGTAAACAACGTGTCATCCATTCGTGCATTGGTCTACACATAATTATAATAATAGTCAATTCGTTCGATCTCTCTTTCTCGCGAGCGTCGTCGTGTCTCCTCAGCCCTATAATTAAAAATCTATCGACCCGTTGCTTGCAGAGAGAAAAATCGGCCGAGGGCGAGTCGTATAATACAAGAGAAAGAAAGGAGCTTCGCGGTGGCGGTATACGCATTGATCGGTTTAAGCTGACCCGATGCTATTTAAAGGCATCATCCCAGATCGTATACACGACGCGCGCGCGCTCTCTCTCTCGAGACGAATTTTATTCTAGGACCGTTTAATGGAGCAGTGATGAGCGAATGCCGATTGCATGCAATGCGTACGTAATAAGTGTGATAAGACGCAGTGTAGTTTTCATTCAGACGCTCGATATTATGGCTGGAAAAAATAATTTTAATGCGAGGAGCGTTAACTAACGTCTCCTTTCACTTGTAGCCTTCGGACGAGCAATTTTCCTCTTACTTTTCAAAACGAGCCGTGTATATTATATGCGTGTACTTGTGTAGATGACTGAATGACAAATACCCCGATGTATTATAATGTGAGACTGATTGATGCAAAATATCTAACGACTTGTTTTCCCGCTTTGCAGATCAGCCTCATGAAGCCCAGCAGCTTGTGAACGAGTCCGAATGCCGCATCGTCTTCGCCAATCGATCTGACCCCATCAGCGGAGCAGCAAAATCCGAGAGAGAAATATACATAGCCGGGTCGTACCGGAGGATCGTAAGAACGGCGAGAGAAGACAGAAGCAGCAGCAGCAGCTGACGTCAGCTGCAAAGCACCAGGAGCAGCCAGCAGCACAGTCCTCGTATGCAAGCGGCCGAGGTTAGACGATCGCTGCACAGGCGGAGGACTCGCCGAAGTGGCGGCAGGCGTCCTCGCTGCCGCTGTCGCTGCTCCTCCTCCTGGTCCGGCTAGGATAGGACCAATGACGACGACGTACCACTGCTGCTAGACGCTTCGAGAGATCGAGAGAGCTTGAGGAGAGCTGGGAGACGCAGGAGTAACGATCGGAAAGGATCAGGAGCAGAATCGTAGGAACGCAAGGGAAGCCAAGGCGGAGGAGAGAGAAAAGACAGGGGCACCTTGGGTCGCCCCATGTCGTTGTGAGAGGAGACCTGGGGACTGCCTCCCTGCGCGCAGGGGCATGGAGTACGGGAGCGGCGGGGGCGGCGGCAGCGGGGCCGGCCGCGGTGGCGGTGTCCAGCCACCGGCGACCGGTGCCAGGGGCATCGTCGCCGGCACCGACACTACCGACGCCGCGTGGCACAAGCACGAGCAAATGATGATCATGGAGTCGAGGCATAAGCAGCAACGTGAGTATATTATCTTGTACTTTCTACTTATTTCTTATATTCGTCAATCTTTTATACCACCCCCGGCCCCCGAAGTCGGATTAGAGAGCTTTTACCGACTGCGGCGGATATACAGTTGTTTTCGAAATAGGACCAACCTCCTGCGGGAGATATTGAAGTACTTTGCCTTATTGTTTGAGCGATGATCGCTCCGAGATGCTGCTGCTGCATCCCAGACGACGGAGAAATTCTTTGTCCCGACAGCTTCTCTGGCTAAGAATAGACTTTCGCATATAAATCTAACGAAGATTTCAGCCTGAAAAGCTGCTACACGTTCCGAAAAACACGCACAAAAGAACGAAATTTCACCCTCGCATAATCGAAGCCGGAATAAGAAGCCACGACTGATACAACGCAGACACAAGAGGAGACGTGCAGCAGCATAGCAGCCATTAGGGGCCAATAGATCGAAAATCATTTACAGGCGCGACGAGAAGGGTGCGAGCGAGAGAGAAAAAGACAAAAGACAGAGAGATTGATGGATGCGCGCGCGCGCTCGCGGCAAAGTATATAAGTATAGTATAGGGGAGTCGCTACCGCTACTGCTGATGCGTTCGAATGCCGCGCGCTTGCAATATATTTTTGAACGCCGGCAAAGGTCCGTTCCTCTATACTTAGCCGGCTACTGTCTCCTTTGCGGACGAGAATAGCAGTCACGTTCTGTTTCTTATATGTGCAGCGATAAAAGAAGACAATCTTCGCATAGACAACGCGCGCATAGTTGCTTGTGCACATAGACATACATACAGATTCATCTATTCTAAAGAAGTCGAGTATTCTATATGAACGTCTTATTGAGTCTTCGCCGGCGGCGCGGCAACGGTGGTGGCGAAGGGGTTGCTCGCGAGACAGAGATAGAACGCCGCGATAGAGGAGAGAGGAAGCAGAGAAGAAGAAGAAGAAAAAAAGGAAGCTGCCAGTTGGACCGCTGCCTGACCAGCGGCTCTCGGGCAATTTGAAGACTCTCACCTTCTGGCAGAGTATGTCCAGCCGAGTGTATCTGTGCGGGCGCATAGGCGCGATGCGGTGTATTTTCGACCTGCGGCATTCCTCGCAACTCAGTCTCTCTCTCTCTCTTACTGTGTATACGTGTATGTGTGTGTGTGTGTGTGTGTGTGTGTGTATGTGTGTCGCCCGCCCTGTCGATAGCCTGGCCGCGAGAGACGTTGACCCGCCGACTACTAGTCGTCGACGACTCTACTTCTACTCTTTTATCCTGTGCTCACTCGAAAGTCCGCGAGCGCCTGTCTCGGCTTCTATACTTTCTTTCCGCTTCTTCTTCTTCTTCCTCTTGTCTCTTTCGTCCTCATCGATTTTCAACACATCGAAATAGCGCATTTTTACGGCTATTCCGCGAAACTCGTTAGTCTGAAATTTTTATTACCGTTCGTTAGTAGTATATATTACCAGCTCATCGATCCGCTCCTTCTGCTGAGAAATGAGCGTGACGATTGTGTGCAGTGTCCGAATGAATCGGGGGATGCTCGATAATATGATTATTTCAAAGGCAATTAAAACGACACTTCCTCCTCGCGCGCTATATCCTTGCCTCGAAAGAGTGCGAGAATACTCCATTGCGGACTATCTTTAGAGTTGCCACCGTCGTCTTCCCCCGACCTCGTTTTCAGACAAACTCCGCGACTATATATACAAGAAACTGTGGCGTATATACTACAGACTCCGAGTGGGAGAAAAATAAAGAAAGGTCCTCCGAGACCCACTTTACGCCGATGCATATTAAGGAGACACCGCGTATTATAAAAAAGCGAACGACACATGTTTGATTGTTGTTCCCTAAATACTGATAATACTTTTCATCACGCGGGATAAGCCTCTCGCGGCTCTTGCTTGATCCGCAACCGGATCCCCGAAATTGCTTTCCGAGTTTAGGATTTTTCCTTGCGCACAAAAGAGCATGCAGCCAAATTTAATCGTCGAATATGTCATCCGATCTCTCGCGCATTCCTTCTTGTTACATCATCGCTCTATTTATATATACCCTCTCTCTCTCTCTCTCTGTCCGCATGATATTGTCACGCAGGTTGACTCGCGCAGCGACTCTTAATTTGAAATTTCGACCCTTGACACAGAGAGAGAGAGAGAGAGAGAGAGAGAGAGAGCTAAGCGGCGCGAGAGATCAGAGAGCGAAGAATCGCGCCCCTCCGAAAATCCAAGCGGTCGGACACACAGTAGAGAGAGTATATAGAGTCCGGCAGCAGCAGCAGCAGCAATAGCGCCTGTCGCCGGGCGAAAATCGCGCGTTTAAAGGCCCCCGCATGTGTGTACACACACACACATACCGGCTACGCTCGGCAACCGACGAGGCACGCGCCTGCGCTCGCCAGACATCAGCTGAGTGGATCGCCGACCTCGGCTATATACATCGAGCGCGCGCTGCTATATCCCCCTTCTTTCTCTCTCTCTCTCTCTCTCTCCATGCGGCGCCCCGTGTCCGTACATCTTTTCAGCGGCGCAATCTCTCTTTTGTCCGATTGTCATCTTGAACATCCTACGTTTTGCCCTTTATTCGCCCATTGTTTATGCTCGCGCTTTATCGACGGCGGCTTTTATCGAAAACGACGACGACGACTCGACGCTCGTTATATAGATCTACTTTTTGAGTTTTCCAAATCAAGTAGTATGTGTGTGAGTGTGTGTGCTTGTGTGCAGCAGCTGTCTGTCTCGGCTGAATTATGGCCATTAGATAGAGAGGATTTATGGCGTTATGCTGATTGTTGCGTGTCTTGTGCTACTCGCGCCGGAAGCGACGAATCTGATGAAAATTATAAGGCTCTCTTTTCGAATATCTCTGCCGAGGCTGAACATTTTTCTCCTCCCCTCTTTTGAAAGGCTCGTTAATATCGTTTCGGGTCTCGGAACGATGAAAAAAAAGGCGATTATTTCGAGTCAATCGCGCAATCTGGCTAACGAGTTGTCCACTCTGGCGAAAAACGCTCTCGAGATAATCGCGTTTGCGCGCGCGCCCGCGTTTTAATCTTTTTCCGACTCTGATTTTTCGAGAATCGCATTCATATGCGATATAATTCCTCGGAATAATAACACTCGTCGAATTCGATTATCTCGCGCTGCTGCAGTGGAGGAGAAGAAGAGAAAAAAACGCGCCGTTGCGCTGCCGCCGTCAAAGGGGCCACAAGTGTTCGACCGCGTTGCGGCCTCTTCTCTCCCCCGCGCGCACCCGGCGTTCGCTCGGTCACTTTAATCGAACTTGATTTTGCTGCTTGGCCGGAAGAAGAGGAGAGCGAGCGGAAGCAGAAAAATGACTCTTTTTTTCTTTTTATTTTCGTCCAAGATTTTTCTTCCATTTTTCTTCTCTATCTCGCTCTCTCTCTCTCTCTCTCCATTTTCCAGTCGTCACCGCATCACGAGCTTGACAAAGGACGAAACGAATAGGGTGAGAGCAAAACAACACGCTGCCCCATAGCCAAGTCTCCACTTTCATTTAGCGCCAGCACTTGATTTGTATATGGATATATTGTGTGTCCTCCCGATTGAAAAGTAAATTAACTGTCCTTCGAGTACAGTCTCCCTCGATGACGGCTAGTTAGTTTATTGAAATTTTGAGATCGAATTGCACGCGTCTGTTTGCGCTCTGCTCGAGATGTGTTCTTTTAGAGCCGCCTGTTAATTAAACTTGACTTTGATGTATGCAAAAACGCACACCAGCGAGCTAGAGAACGATATGTCAGAGTCTCACAGATTAGTGGCCAGTTTTCTTCACGCGCCGATTAACGCGACAATGTAGCGTTTCATACACAAGACACTCTTAGCCTCTCTCTCTCTGTTTCCGGATATTAATTTTATAGGCGATAAAGACTTTTTCGAACGGGAAGCGCCGACGATGCTACCGCGGCAGTAGTAAAGTGCGCGAGTGCGGCGTTTGACGCGCTTCGTTAAAATTCTGACGCGCGAGGCGAATCGGAACGGCTGCTGCTTGGCTTTTCTTAGCATTGCCAGACCGTAGCCGGACACTTTCCACTTGGTAAATGCTTTCGATCTTGTTGAACACGCTGCACACACGACGCACTCTCTCAGCGCAAAGGAGGTGATATACAAATATAACGCGGGGGCGGCGGTGCTCGAGCTTCCTCATCGATATAAATCCGCTCGTAAAAATGAAAAATCGGCCGGAGGCGCTGCCGTGAATCCCGCGCGCCAAAACTTCCCATGCATATTTCATCGCGCTTGAAATCCCGCGCGCTCCATCATAATATCGAAAGCTGACCTCCTGAACAAAGCCCAAAAATCAAACTCTCGAGCATCATCGCATAATAATAATCACGATAAAAGAAATTACTAGTCAAAACAATGTATGCTTCTCGTTGCATTTTATACACGTTGCACCCCCCTGCAATGTGTATGTGTTTACCCATCGGCTCGCGCATGGTATAAGCGCGCAAGAAGCTGCGGACGGCCAGGCAGAGAGAGAGAGAGAGAGAGAGAGAGAGAGAGCAGAGAGAAGCTAGAGTCGGCGGCTTGTGCTGCTGCTGCTGCTCCACCCCCGTGCGCGCGGCCTCCCCCCGACGCGATCAATACGCGATATTCCGCGCGCGAGAGAACCAACAGCAGCAGCAGCAGCAGCCCCTGTCTCTCTCTCTCTCTCTCTCTCTCTATTCTCCAGGTCTCTCTCCCTCTCTCTCTCGTTTTATCGCTGCGAAGTTTTTTTCACTTCGTTTTCTACTTCTCTGCAGCAGCAGCGAGCTTTCTTCTTCAACAGCTGTCTGGCAGCGCGCTTTTGAACCTGCCGCTGCGCAGCCCTCCGGGCGAGAGTAGGTATTCCTCGATAAGGATTTTTCGCTCGCTCTGAAGGGACTTTTTTCGAATTATTTTCTTTTTCGAGCAAGCTTTTGAGCGGAAATTAAAATGGAAAAGTCGTTCGGTGTGGATGTATAACGATCGTGCTATATACGGTATACCTTCGTCGTAAACTGTACCTCCGCCTTGTGCTATACCGAATTCAACTCGCGAATTCTCAAAATCCCGTCACGCAAAAATCGATGAAAAAAGAAGAAAAAAAAGCTCGCATCTGCATCTCCCCGTCATGATTCGGTCTTCCCTCCGGCTGCAGTAGCATCAGCAACAACACGCGCGTTTTCTCGGCAGCAGCAGCAGCAGCAGCCGGCATGGCGTGGCATAGCGTCGGCGCATAGAGCAGTTCGGGCGCGCGGTCTCTCTGTTGCTATGCCGGCTTCTCCTGCCTCCTCTTTTCGCCCCCACTACTCTTGCCGCCGCTGCTGCCGTCGTCTCTCGCTCTCTCTCTCTCTCACTCTAGTCCTCGCACCCTCTGCGCGAGCGCGAGTCAACCCCCTGCTTTGAACCCGGAGGGAAAGAGAGATTCTAGCGTCGACCGGCGTCCTTTCTCTCTCTCTCTCCTCTCCCTCTACAGGATGGGTTCTCTTTCTGTCTGTGTATATGTGTGAGGGGAAGGCTCGTGCCGGGAAAATAAAATAAGAAAACGCGCTAGAGAGGGAATCGAGATTAAGACCAAGTGGACAGCGATAAGGGTCAAAGGGATGATGCTTCTTCCTCTTTGGCTGCGGAATTTTCCAAAATCTCTTGCAGCTTTGAATTTTATCTTATGAGAGAGAAACACAGTTCACCTCATTCGGCTCTTTACTCTCAGATAATACAAAAGGACGCGCCGAGAGAGTGCTCTTGTTATTCTTCTTTTCCCACGGCGCGGCCGATGATTTGTAGAGAAAGAGAGACTTGACCGAGCTCGCGATTATCTCGGCGAAAAATCGAGGATTGTTGCGTATAATACCCGCGGCGGCTTCCCCTCGCAGCCTTGATTTATTCATTCGAGTGTTTGCAAAAAACACTACTGCGCGCAAATTTACGAGCTTTCCGCAAAAAAACGTACATTCTCGCATCAGTCCCGTTGTCAATTATCCAAGAGCAAACACCCCGCGAGCGATATTTTTTTCCAAAAATGTCCAAAAGAAAACGAGAGGCGCGCGCGTCTGTTTCCTCTATACTCTTTCGAAAAAAGATACGTAAAACGGCTGAAGGGACGTATAGAGAGAGAGAGAGCAAAAGATAAAAAGGAAGTCTCGACGGAGTAGGCATCACACGTATATATACATATATAGTACGAAGAAGCCGAGTGGGGAATAAACAGTCGGAGAAAGAGACTTTGTGCAGCAGCGCAGCGTTGTCGCGCCTCCTCGATCAGCTGCTTTCGAGCCCGGTTAAACTATCTTTTTCATTCTCCCTCACGCAAGAGAGAGCTTCTTTATCAAAGTCGGCCGCTCTGGCAAGCTTTTCCTCTTCTCTCTGACCTTTGCGCAAACGGATATTGCACCGAGAGATGAGAGAGAGAGGCTTTTATTGTTGTTGCATTTGACATGTATTATTTAGTGTAACGAAATATGCAGCCGAGTATATTTCATGCTACTGCTGAAAGTAAAAGGCTCGCGCGCGACGACCTTGTCTGCGCGCATTGAGTCACGCGTTGTCATTCTTTTATGCATGCAATAAAAATAGGATGTATAATGAAATATGAATCAGTGAGAGAGAGAGAGGGAAGGACTCGCTCCGTAAAACTCGTTGCAGTGAAATAGCGCGCGTAAAAACGAATGCACGACGCTAAACGGCGGCGCATCGATCGCGCACGATTAAGCAAACGCGCGCGAGAGCTAAGTAGTCGTCGTCGGAAAGAGAGAAGAAAAAGCACGAGAGACTATACTGCACAGCAAGAAAAGGGTTGGAAAGCCATTCATCGGAATGAGTCGCAAGGCCAATGACATTCTACTACTACTATACTACTAACTGCTACAACGTATGTCTGCTCGCAATAACGGTGAACCTCTGTACGCGCGCGCGCGCGCACGCGGTGGTCGAAGAGTGTATATAGCGCGCGCGAGTAGCCGGCTTAACTTCCGTTGGGCAAGATCAGTTACGCGTCCGTGAGAATTGCTGCAGAACGTGTGCCGAAGCCATTTCATCAGAAACAAACCGACGCTCGTGTCGCTACGCGGATTATGTTGCAGTCTTCTTCTCTCTGTGTGTATATATATATATATATATCTCGATCGCCCCTCCCCGTGTGTGCGTGAGCTGACCGATACGGCGGATCAATTCATCCGACTCCCGGACAGATTTCTTCAGCTGTAAGTCGGCGATTTGTATCGATCAGTGATTGAAAACGCCCGTGATTAATGGGATTCCTGCGCTATGGGGCTTCCCTCTCTGATATTCGTTCCGATGCGCGGTCTGTGATTGGAGAGAGACCGAGATTAGCTGTTTATGGAACATTGCGTAACAGCGGATTTCTCACAATATCCCATTATCTAATTCTGAACCTCAATTGTATACAGTCGCACGCGGGGTTAACTGATTAATCGAGAGAACGAGGCAAAAGAGTGCGGCATTTCCAAAAACCGGCGAGGCCTATATAACGGTCCACATTATACTCTGCATTCCTGGTATGTGGACAAACTCCCCAGCAATGAGAGAGGTCGCAATAAAAGCGAGCCGGAAGTCTTGGAAGGAGGCTTGTCCTCAGATACAGAGAGAGAGAGAGAAAGAGTGAAAAAATTTAATATTTTTTAAGGATAATAAAGCCGGCGCAGTTAATCCGGAATTTTTGCGTGCTTACTAAGTATTCCACATAATACGGCAGTGCGCCGCGCGCGTTCTTCATAAATTCTCATATCGTAAAAACACTATGAATTATTCAGAACGAGCGGCACTTAAATATAGAAGAACTCGCGGGCGCAGAAATGAAGAGACCTGCGCCGCTATACACCCTATTTATTTTTTCAGCTCGATTTTTTTTCCTCATTTCTCTCTCTCTTCCCGAGTGTATATACCAACACACATCACGACCACGTGCGCGAATTTGCAATCAGACGATTTCGTGTGCAGCTGCAGTGTAGAGGAGAGAAGGGAAAGTGCGGAAAGCTTTTTCTTCGTATGTATACAATAAGCCACCTGCGACAAGCATACTCGATTTCGATGCTACTTTGCGATTTTATTTAATAAAAACAATATAATATGAGGAAAATTAACGGGCTGTAACCGATATAATGCGAAAGTCGTGACCGTAAAAGCCGTCGTAGCAAAAATAGTTACACGTCTTTAAAAGGCGATTAACTCTAAACTCCGCTCGGAATGACGAAAATGCTCTCGAGTCTTAATTGAATTTAGCACAGGTCCATGTCTCGCTCGCTCTCGGTCTCTCAAGAGAGACGTCTGTGGGTCATCCTCGAGGAATTGCCGGCCTTGTATATAAGCCTTTGCATCGGTGCATACATCTGTTTGTCGCTGCTGATGTGCGCATTGCATCGCAGTGTGCTGCAGCAGACGACGACGACGACGACGACTGTAGGTACTATGGCGCTGTCCGTGGGAAGCTTCGGCATTTCCGGATGTAGGCTGCAGCGATATAATAGGAGAGTCGAGTGCCAATTATGAACTGGCGACGAGTTGCAGCCTCGAACTGAATCGACGTGAAAATCCCTACTTTTTTTCATTTCATTTATTTACATTTATTCTTTTATTTTTCAAAAAGAAATATGTAACGCTTGGCAAGATCGTCGCCCGCGATCGGGTAATTTTTCAGCGGCTCGTCCTCAAAATTGGCAAACTCGCGGCGATGCGATAGCCGAAAAGTTTGGCAATTTCGAAAGCTCTATCCGCTTATTCTTTTTTCGCAAAACGACACTACACCACGTGCTGGCATCTCACGCCCGCCATAAATCCTCCTTAAAACGAAAAAAATCTCTCCTTGCTTTCGAAAAAAAAAACCGACTTCAACTTCAAAGAACCCTCTCGCGAAGACGACGACGACGTCCACTGCATGCGAGCGTCACACAGAGTATATAGTGTGACGCATGCGGCAGCCGGGGGGGGGGGCATTAGAGGCCGGGCTTTACTTCTGATGGAGCCCGGCGAAAATAAAGAATGAAACTGCAGAGAGCGCGGTGGAGAGACGAGAATGAGCGAGGAACCGAGAATGAACGGCTGCTGCTGCTGCTGCTGCTGGGATATATTCAAGAAGCAGAGAAGAGAATGAGAGAAGGTCAGAGAAAGAGAGAACAAAAACAGAAACGGAAAGAAGAGGAGAGTCGTACGTACGTGCAGTTCTCCACTCTTTCTCTTTGAGGTTATTATTTTTTTCGCAAGCTCCTTACCTCACCTACTATATACTCCCATCTTCTTCACCTTCGCGTAGTCTACGTGTCTCTCTCTCTCTCTTATGTAGCTGTAGTAGAGCGGCTCGCAAAGAGAGCCCACTAAAATTCTTGAATCTTTAACGGCGTGTGTACTACCGCGCGCTGGCGTTAATAACGACGACGACAACGACGTCGGCAGCTCGTTGAAGAATTCGCGCGCGCAAAAGCGAGCGTGGGCGGGGGTAAAACGGAGGAGGGGAGGCGGCCTGTAGATCAAGAAACATGAATGAAGCGGGGAATGCGTGCTGGCTATCGCTGTGTCAGGCTGCTTTCGTGACCTCGCGATAGGGGCTCTCAACTGTATAGTGTGTGCCCCTTGAGAAACTCTCTCTCTCGTTCTGAATGAATTTTTATTATTATTATTACTGTTGGAAATTAATTTTTTTTTCTCGCCTTTTCAGGCGGAATGTTTTAATGAATCAAAGCGGAGGCACGTCTCTCTTGACGGCTGCACTTCATTCACAGATGTGAAACACGTCGCGAAAATATGTATTTTACTATAGCATATTATACGTTTTATCATTCGATTAAAAATGTGTGTAACGTGTGTATCGATTCAGTCGTCGCAGCAGATATGAACTTCTGCAGCGCAGTGCATATTCCGCGCAGCGGAGCCATAAGTTCGTTTGGAAAGCCCGATGAAAAATCGTCCGATAAACGATCTGTATTGTAAGCAGTTGCATCTTTCTCTCTCTCTCTCTGTGGCTGATGCTGGAGAACTGTAGATACGAACGGCTGCGGTAGGCTCGTCGAGGTCGGACGTTTTCCTCCTCCCTCTGCCGTCAATCGATTCGGGCTCCTTCTGTCTTGAATCTCTCCTGTCTCCGCCTCCGCAGCAGCAGCAGCAAGCCTGTCTCTCTGTCGCTGCAGTCTAGCTCTCACTCGCTGTACGGAGCAGCTATGCACTACTCCCTTTTTTCGAACTGCTCGCGTGGCAAGTTTCCCAGACATGCAAATGAGGCGAAGAGAGGGTGGGGGCAAATGGAAAATCCAGCCTAGTAGGGGTGGGGGTGGTGCAGTGCAAGAAGCACCAGAGCGCCGGAGATGTCGACGTAGCGGGGTTGAAGTGGCCTGATTGAGAGCCTCTACTCGAGCGTGTTAATGAATGATATTTTTTTCATTCAACCGCGCCCTGGCCTACATTTCGCGCTTATAATATACTGCCGCGTATGAGCTGCTGCTGCACACGATCCTGCGCGCGTAAAAAAAGCTCGGGATTGTGCATTGTTATTATTATAGCGAGGCTGAGCGAAGCCGTCTGTTACCACTGAAAACCATCTCTCGCTTCTAGTAGTACGAATAATCCACAACTACGAGTATATTCAGCAGCCCAATAAGCATCGATCCCCGCACGTGGTGGTCGCTCGCGCGTGACCGTAATAATGCATATAGCTCTTGTATATGCCTAATATAGTCTGCTAATGATCGATAAACTGATAACTGAATGGCTGTTGTGTATGTGTGTGTTACAGTGAGCGGGAGGACAGTGACGGGAGGCGCGCCCCTGTATGGCCGACTGGTGGCCGAGGAGCCGTTGCCCGGCGCGGTCTGCGGGGCCGGCGGCACGGGTGGCGGCTCCGGGGTCATACCGCAGGAGACACCGGCCGACATCCACGCGATGCAAGCCAGGATACCCCACAGGTTTCGAGACCCGGCCACCGCGCCGCTCAGGAAGCTCAGCGTCGACCTTATCAAGACCTACAAGCACATCAACGAGGTGAGTTAACAATCATGTAATATATAATATGACGAAAATTATCGCGCGAACAAATTATCGGATTGATTGGGAAAGCGAACCCGCCCATCACGCGATTTCCGAGAGCGGAATTATATATACCCAGCACGTGGGCCGACACACAATATCGCGTGGGCGAGAGAGAACGCGCGCGAGCCATCAGCGACGCTAATCCGGAAGCAATTCGGCCTCGATTTGCGCGCCGATCAAAACTGCGCTCCCCTATAATACTATATCGGCCGCGTATACTACGGCGGCAGATGCGCTTTTTCCTCCCCCCGGAAATGCGGAGATCCGCGAGCGCACACACGCTGTGTGATATACTCATCATGGGTTTTTACGCGTCGGTGGACCTTTCACGGGTTCGAAGTGAGTCATGATGCTTGTAGATTTTGAGTACTGTGTGTGGTTTTTTTTTCTGTTTGTAGAGAAGGCTTTTGATTTTTTTTTAAGCTTTTATTTCTTATGCATTTAGACGTATCGTTTGTTGCACCAATAGAGATGCGGTCCAGACCTACTCAGAGCGCGATGTAGTCGAGAATAATGATAGAGAGTCTTTCAATCAGTTATCTCGGTTATTTCAGTCGAGAGAACATACGAGTTCTATGCAGAAAGTAAGATATCATTGCTCTGCGAACTCGTTATAGAAAAAATACAGATCCAACCAAATCATTATACTGCACTTGCTTGTATACAACGTCACAGCCGAGCACTGTTTCTTTATGTTTAATTTCCTTACGCACATCTCGCACCAAGCTTCCACGTATAAATAAAAAAATGGTATTTGTATGGAAGTTTCTCCTAATGTATATATACTGATGCACTCGTAGTCAAAAGCCATCGCACCACAGCACTGTCAAAAATCATCATCATCATCATGACGATTCGCACTTCATATAACTCGTCGTCTCCGCGCTATAACTGGAGAAAAAGACGACGTGTGCACGCGTGACTCAGAGTAAAATATCCCCCACCACCACATACTGATATTTCCAGCACTTAATTGAGGGAGAGAAAGAGTATATACGAAGGACGACCGCTGCTGCTGTAGCAGCGGAAAAAGAAATACCTTCGTTCGTGTCTGTATATAGCTATATCTGTAGCTATCCTCTCGCTTCCGGTGAAGGGAGGGGACGACGCAGGCATGGACTTGGCTCGCGCATTCCTGCCTATCCGGAGATATAGAGTGAGAGAGAGGCTGCAGCCCGCGGAATCCAGCGTCCGGATGCAGCCGGCTGTGCCACCGTAGTTATGCGCGCGATGGACTGTGTGTGTATGTTGCTATATACACGTATATATACTGGGTCAGCAGTACGTGCGAGCCTATATAGAAAATTTTCTGCGTATTTATATTTTTCGTAAAGTGCAGCGCTAAATTTGAGTCCGTTGAATATAATTAACACGCTCTCTTCTTAGATATGTTTCGACGGTTTAATAAAACGCGGGTGTCTATACTGTATACTATCGGAAGAGACTTGGGCAAAGAAGTTTCGCGCTTGAGACTGTATACAGTTCTTGGAGGTAAAAATTTACGCATTTATTCGGAAGAAGGCGCCGGCGCGCGCTTTTGGCCAAGAGACAGACGCAAGTTTTTCCGCGCGCGCGTGCGACGCGAGTTTTCCCCCTCGTATATATGCTAAGTGCTTCGCGGTATCCATTGTTTTCCGGCGAGCGCGCGGCCTGTACTTCCCGATTGATTTTATTGGTTTCCCGTACCGCCGCCGGCTTCCGCGAATTCTTCCTGTCGCATTATGCTCTCTCTCTCTCTCCCTCTTCTTTTCCTCCTCTATGTACATACTTATATACTCCCGTCTTTTGCTTCCCTGATTTTCTCGATTTACTCTCGGCGACTCTTCGAAAGAATAATGCACGCATTCTTGCGGTGCGTGTGTGTCTCGTTGCTGCAGTTCCGAATTGGCAACTATTGCTAATACCTTTCTCTGCGCGAGGATTATGAATCCTATGCAATGAAATTCTTATATACCTATATACAGATTTTGTCGAGTTGAAAAAGTATTTACCGGCGACTGCGTGACAGGGAGAGAGGAAGAAGAAGAAGAAAATTATCGAGTCGTCGGGTCGTCTTCGAAGACGCTGCGAATAATTACGACGACGACGACCCAGATTTTCGAGAAACTTCTTTTCCCCCTTCGACGCTTACAACAATTTCAATTTCCAACTTTTCGCAAGCATTTACTTCGCGATTTCAGTGTCGTACACTTCGACTTCGGAGTCTCTGACAGTCTTGAACATGGCTTATCGTAAAAGTCGATTATTAATGTCGGGTGAAATCACAATTCGTGTATATATTAAATATACCGGCGAGAAGAAGTAAAAGTATAGTCTCCCGACGACTGCGTATAAGCTTTCATTTTTTGGAAGCAAATTTCTACTCGATGCACTTAATATACTTGGTCGTCGACACACAAAAAGGTTATACATACAGTCTTAATTGCGCAAAGTACGGCCGCGTATATATACTGGAAAGTACAGATTTTCTCGGAACGAAAATAACGCAAACTGGTTATTCTCGTATACCGGATCCCAGTTTCACTTATCATTAAACTTCGCTCCCCCTCCTCTAGAGTAAATATACCATAAACCATCCGAAAACTCCCGATGCAAGGCTGGTATCTCCTCGGAGAGTTACAGAAAAAAAGAGAAGAATCGCCGACCCACGCGCTAATCCATTGCCGGCCAAAAACTTTCCGTTGATCGTCGCGAAACACCGTGACTCACTCGCTCCTTCTTTCTTCCTTTCTTTCTCTGTCCTTCCTCACTCTGTGTATAGTAGTTACTAAGTGTACAACTCTCCCTTCCGTCGACTTTCCTCGATGATGCGCGGGAAATGGAGCGAGACGAACGATAATGCGATGTTTGGCTATAGGTGTCGCGGCGGCGGCTGCACAGGTATAAGATATATAAGACGCCGCTCTTTCTTTATCTTCTTTACTCTTCCTAATCTCCGTCATGTGTATTTGCGTGAATGTCAATCGGGACTACATATAACACGCCCTCTTGCGCTAAATATTTTTTGACGATTTTCAACCGACAGCAGCTCGATAAATCGTGATTGATAATCCGCGATCTCGGCTCCCGCTCTGCGTATCCGCTCTGATATTCATGTATATAAGACAAAAAAAAGAAGAAGAAGACGCTGCGAAACGAGCTGCACGAAAGGCTCATGTGTCTCTGTCAGAGTGTGTTCGCGGATTCGTGCAATGCATCGCGATTGTTGCATCAACGCTGCGCGCGGCCTGATAAGACGTTGATAACGAGTAGAGATCGGCGCCAAAGCTCAAAATTTTTCCTCTCGCTCTCTGCACTTGTGTACATTTTCAAGGACAAGCGCGAGAGAGAGACAGAGCGTCCTAATGCGGCAGCTGACTGAATCACGATTTCTATGCAAAGTGTGGTCCGATTCGTGAATTTTAAAATTCCCAAGGCAGAGAGCTGATGTATCGGGCGACTCGTCGTCGTTTCATTGATAAACCAAGCGGACGGAAATATCGATCTCATCGCGCCTCTTATACATATGCTAATCGACTTATTTGGTTACAAGACGACTTGAAAAGCCTGACTACTGAAAAATTGTGATGTAGGCGTCTCAAGCCAGTGGCTCATTCATAACTCGGATGATGTACCTCTCGCGCAAATGTCGTCCCGCTGCATCAGGGAGAGAAAGGAGAAAGGTGGAGAACGAGAGCGATTGAAAGATTAACGAGCCGCCGCGTATGAATTTAGTTTGTCGCGTATATATACTAAGGAGAAACTTTACACACGCTGATGACTTTTTTTGGTATATTTTTAGCCCCAACGATATAACCTATACGCGCACGCGCGGCCTCGATCCATTTTGCAGTATTATGCTGAAGTAACATTAATTACAGGCGGTTTTAAATTATTTCTAGGGATCGGAGTGGGGGAGAACCGAGCCGGGGTTTATGAACTTCAACGTTGCATATTCAGTGCGGCTGGAACTTCAAACGCGCGCAACGGGCGAGCGGCGCCAGGCGAAAAAATCGATGCCGATTATCATAGCACGCGGCGCTCACCTGCGCGAAGTTTTCGTTATATATACACGTAGCTTTGACTACACTGTGTATAGTATAGTCTCTTTCGCGAAAAAAAAAAAAAATAACGATAATCTCTGGTATAAAATGCTGATGCATGGAAATAATCGAAAGAAATCGCGAGCGAGATAATATATCCATCGGTGCGAGAAAAAAAATAGGACAAGGTTGCAGCCGAGATATACTATACACGCACTCATTATTATGCGTTTATCAGCGCAACGTAAACAACAAGGTTACGCGCGGAATAACAGACAAAATCGGAAAAATCGACGAAGCACACACGTGCGCGCTCATATCATCTCTCAGGAGCTTTCCTCTCCTCTAGTCCTTCGACTCCCTCCACTTGCTTGTCTGTATACATATATACAAACGCACCCCTTGGCTGCGCGCGCTTTTGGTGGCTCGCGCCCTCTCGCGCCATGGCGAACCATATGGGGCCGCTCATGCACTCGCGCATAGCAACAGAAACGGACTGTGTGCTAGAAGCGCCGCACGTTGGCTGGCGCTCTCTCCTCTCCACTTCTTCGTCCTGTCTCTCTCTCTCCCTCTCTCTCTAGCTGGTGTGTTGCCCTCTCGCGATTGTTGCCGCTTTGTAATTGGATGCGGTGGAAGATAAAGGGGAGGAAGTCGATCGACAACCCCCGTAAGAGAGCTCTTACATATTCATCCTTTTCCTTTCTCCTGCTATGCTTTTCTTTTTTTCTCTCTCTCTCTCTCTCTCTCCGGCGCGCGGTTTTTCGGACGAGTTTGGTGTTTTCGTATCGCGGGGATAATTTGCATTTTTCGAATCGACGAGAGGGGCTCTACACGCGCACCGCGTGTTGTCTCTTCGAACAACTGTCCTTTGCCCGCGTGTGTCGCTCTCTGCTATCTGCTGTTTTTGTTTTACCGAGGCTCGCTTTGACAGGGGGTTGTTGTAAAAAGCCGACTTCCGGTTAATTAACCGTGTCAAAGGGGGAGAGTAACGAGGCCCACCTGGAGCCTCGGCTGTGTTATGCATGCGTATGTACATATAAGTGTATAAAGAGAGAGAGAGAGAGAAAAAAGTCAACAGGTGTAATGTAACGTATAGGATTATAAAGTATGTATACAGCCGGAGAACGAAATCCAGCCATGATGGGCTGCATCAGTAGCAACAGCGTGATTTTCACGTGGTCCCTATGCTCATCAGCGGCGCGCGACGCTATAATATCGATTGCACTCGAGCGCGTCGGCCAGATCGGATTCTGCGCCGTCCTTTTTTCCTTCCCTCTCGCGCGTGTATATGCTGCGTCTTTCTATATACCTATCTGCTCTCTGCAACGGCGAATCCCACCCCTATAACAGCGGCGGCGGCGGCGGCAGCACCGGGATCTCTACTGCTGCTGCTGCAGCCGCGGGCGAATTTCGGCGCGTCATTTTTAGACCGAAGGAGAAATCGCTACTGCGGATGCATAAGAGCGTGCGCAGCTATTGATTTATCGCGATTTTGAGGCCGCCGCGCGCGGGAAAATCGAATGGCGTAGGGTATATATACAGAGCTGCATGGCGAAGTATAAAACGCCGTGAAGCACGCGAAGTTGAGGGGGGAAAAAGGAGGGACACGCGCGAAAGCAGTGATGGAAAGCGGGGAGATATTCAAAGGCGGGTAGAGTCTGCACACGCACATCAGGAGAATAATAGAGAAGTAGAAGTCGAAAGCAGCGAAGTCGGCGGCGGCGGCGCGGGGGCGGAAAGACAGAAAAAGCGCGAGACAGACGGAGGGGGTTGAGCGCGAGGGGAAGTTGCCCTGGGGCTGCTCTCGGCAATGTCAATGACCTCGAAAGAGCGCCGCTCTCTCTCTCTCTCTCTCCCTTCCACTCTCTCTCTCTCTCTCTCTCTCTCTGTTATCTCCGTCTCTCCCGCGATTCTTATCAGACGCGCAGCCGCACTCACAGCCCTTTTCCCAAAGAGGAATATGCGTTCGCGGGGGACATGTATCTATCAAGGCGAAAAAAATTTCGTAGAAACTTGTGTATCTGCTGGAAAGGCGAAAAAACCGAGGGACGACGATGCCTGTATACTCATCGCGCTGCGGGTATAGAAATAGCCCGCGCGCCTGCAGCGAGCGAGCGAGCGAGCGAGCGGCTTATAATAGGGTGGTGTTGTTAAGGGGGTACGAGTCGGATGCCGCAGTTACCGACCCGAGCTTCGGCATCGATTCCGCGACTATTCACTATACTTCGTCTTCGAACTTCGTTAATAATGGACACTCGCTCGTTCTATAATTATCATTCTAATCTAGCGGATTAATTGGGATTTTTTCCGAGCTCGAATATAATACAGTTGTGAACAGATATCACGAGGCTCTTGACGGCTGAGATGTATACGAGGTTTTATTAAGTCGTCCGGCTCGCGACCGGACAGAGTATAACGCATCTCTCTCTTTCTATTTATTCACTAATGAAGGGTTCTTTTTTTGACATTCAAGGTATACTATGCCAAAAAGAAGAGGAGGGCGCAACAGATGCAGGGCGAAGACGGCTCGCACAAGAAGGAGAGAAAGCTCTACAACGACGGTTGGGACGACGACAACCACGACTACATTATCAAGAATGGGGAGAAGTTCCTCGATCGGTACGAGATCGATTCGTTAATTGGTGAGTTTTTTCGTTTCTTTTTTTCTTTCTTTATTGTTATTGTTACAATATTACGAGTCAGCTCGAAAAAAAAAATACTTTTGTAGCCTGACTCGGTGTATTGTGCAAATGAATTTTAACGTTCGAGGAGCACGGAAATGTAATTGTCTGGTTTGTTTACAGGTAAAGGTAGTTTTGGCCAAGTAGTGAAAGCATTCGATCACGAAGAACAAACTCAGGTGGCAATAAAAATCATCAAGAACAAAAAACCCTTCCTAAATCAAGCGCAAATTGAAGTTAGGTTACTGGAGATGATGAATAGAGCGGATACCGATAACAAGTATTATATAGGTACGTTGCAGTAGGACTGAATCATTAATTTTTTTGTTTCTTTTATCATCGAATTCAAAAACTGACTAACCAACTTTGCCTTGCAGTTAAACTCAAGAGGCATTTTATGTGGCGGAACCATTTGTGTTTGGTATTCGAGCTACTGTCGTACAACCTCTACGATTTACTTAGAAATACGAATTTCCGAGGGGTGTCGTTGAACCTGACGAGAAAATTCGCACAGCAACTGTGCACTGCCCTCCTGTTCCTGTCCACGCCGGAATTGAACATCATTCACTGTGATCTGAAGCCTGAAAACATCCTCCTCTGTAATCCCAAGCGAAGCGCAATAAAAATTGTCGATTTTGGCAGTTCGTGTCAACTTGGACAGAGGGTACGAATATTACTACTACTAGCAGATTAATCGCTAATTTTTCAGTCAACTCTCGAGAGTATACTCATGTAACTGTCGCTTTCTTGCAGATATACCAGTACATACAATCTAGGTTTTACCGATCACCCGAAGTGTTACTAGGCATACCGTATGACCTTGCGATAGACATGTGGAGTCTGGGTTGTATTTTAGTAGAAATGCATACAGGGGAACCTTTGTTCAGTGGAGCCAACGAGGTAAGCTTGGTTTACTGTAACTTAGCATCGATAGAGACAATGCTGTCGAAGCAATGATTAACCGAATAATAACACTCTTTATCCCGCCAGATTGACCAAATGAACAAAATCGTCGAAGTGCTGGGCATGCCGCCAAAGCACATACTGGACCAAGCGCACAAGGCGCGGAAGTACTTTGATAAAGTCCCCACGGACGGCTCGTACGTACTGAAAAAATCCAAGGATGGCAAGAAATACAAATTGCCGGGTACCAGGCGGTTGCACGACATCCTGGGCGTCGAGACAGGCGGCCCCGGCGGCAGGAGGCACGGCGAACCCGGCCACTCGATCTCCGACTACCTCAAGTTCAAGGACCTGATACTGAGGATGCTGGACTTCGATCCCAAAACGCGGGTCACGCCTTACTACGCCCTACAGCACAACTTCTTCAAGAGAACGGCTGACGAGGGGACCAACACGAATATCGCCGCTGCCAACAGTGCCAACACCAGTCCGGCGGTCGTGTCGATGAGCCAGGACCACGGTTAGTAAACATTGTCTTGTACGCAAATTCATTTATTTTATACTGTTAAAGAAGTATCCATGTTCAAATAAACTACGTCGTATTGCGAGCTTATCTGGTTAATGTTTTCAATGAAATTCAGCTGTAGTATTTCATGTTGCAAGATGACTTTTGGTTTATTTGTATATGGAGGCGTGCGATTTCTTGGATAGTTTTTGCTTTGATATCAGAAGCAAGTTATCTCACTCTCGCAATGCCCAAGTATATCATAATCATTATTGGATTTTTATTTCTAGAGGACAACACGTTTACTTGAAAAGAACTGCCTAAATGTGCTTAATATCACTGATCATCCATTGTTCATCAGTAATTAAATTTTTTTTTTTTTATTTATTTTTTGTTCAAGATGAAATGCCCTTAAGAGCGACAAGTCAATAATGTTCAATCGACAACCTTCAATCTATATCAAGATTTTCGTAAAATTTTCGAGAATCACACGAACATATGCAAGAAGCTCATACGTAAAAATAAGAAAGATTTTCGATTGAATTGTATTTTGTAATATGCTCTGTAAGTGGTTATACTAAAGATCGGAAGTTTTGCTTTGTGCAGAAAGTAAGAGGTTTCTCACATTACAGCACTCAGCTTTAAACTTACCAATCTGAAACGATAATTTTTTTTTTCAAACATCCTCATTATTATGCAGCAATTTAGTTTAACAGAGGGTCTAACGTTACGTTTTGATAACCTTAACGTTTAACAAGGTTTTTTCGTATTTGTGTTTCTAATTCGATTGAAAAGCATTACTTAACTGCATATGTAACATTCGATCCTCTCGCAATATCTCTATCCTTTTCTGCTTATAACGATTTTTGTTTTCCCCTATTGTTTATATATAGCACGCCGCAATGTAGATCATTACTTTTACTTGCCGGCGAACAGTATCATTATCTTTCGTTCTTTTTGCCCTCTAATTTTTATTTTTTATTTTCTGCACAAACTAAACGATACTTGTTGTTGTTGTTGCCCGTAGATATGATGGGGGGACAGTACGTGGCTCGATGACTGTCGTATCCGCGGGGCGGCGACGACCTGTCCTAGGCCCCAACCCTAATCTTACTTACTAACATAAGTAAGTTCTGTCTAACAAACAAATCCTTAATTGCTGAGAAACTAACAAACCCCGAGTTACAATCTCTATTGTATTCCTATGGCCTCGGATGTATTGTGCGAAGCCTTGCTTGTAAATGCCAAAAATTGATCGAGAAAACTACAAACGCCAAGTAATGGATCACAACACTAATCTTGCCCAGAACTTGGTTTTGAGTTTGCATTCGTCTAATAATATTTCTATGTTTGCTTTATCAAAGTTAAGTATTAGTATAGGAAAATTATGGTTTCCTATCAAAAGATACAATGTATCATAGAATATGTTGTAATCTGATAAACGAGTTCAATGCTTTATTTTTATAGTTATAGCAGCAACATATTCTATGAATACGAGCTTGTAGAATTTGCATAAATGTAATTCGCATCGTCATCTTACCATCCTTTATTCACGCATGTATTTAGCTGCTTGCATCGAATCTTATAAATGTAATGCAAAGAACGTCGACAAAATCATGACATGTCTCATTACGATCTTAAGTTTGCAATATTTGCCAATATAATGTGCTAATTATTTAATGATGAAAACTGATTTTACAAGGAATGGAAAATCGTAAATCAGTTTTCAAAAATATAAGTCATGAAACAAAGATAAAAAATCGCTTGCTCGCTTAAGCTCTTCAATTTACGTGTTGTAAAAATGCATGCTAAGCTTTTGATCGCGTTTAACTGAATAATCACATATTATTTACCTGATAAAAATACAAAAATTTACTTGGATAAGTCTAATAACCGATACTTCTATTGTATTTAATAGAATCCCTATTTCGATTAACCAAGCATGCCTCGAGAATGACTTATTATGAATAAAAGAGCCTACATGTGACTTTATTGTAAACGTAAAAACTTACGTGATACTTCTTTATGTTTCACTATTACACGAACACTGATTCTTGTTTTTAATGTAAGAAATGAACAAAGCTGTCAATCTATTTTTATATACTGTATGTGTATCATTTCTTTAAATGCACATTTAGAATATTTTGATTATTTTATTGCAGTTTCATGTTTGTTTAAAAACCTTAACTTTCTGTCTTAAGATTGAAAATGTCAAACGAAGCCCCGTAGCTGAAACCGAGAGTTCTTACCCCGTAGATTTCCTGTAGCGACGTATTTGATTAAAAAAAATAATAAATTGTACGTGAAATCGTTCTCGATGACCTTGGATAGATTTTCTCGTGGTCCAAACACCACTATTGTCTATATATATACATATATATCTCCTAGTCTAGTCTTAGCCACCCCAGTCCAAAGGCCCTCATGTTAATTACTTTTTAGTACTCGAACCATCCTAACGGATGAAGCTGTAATCTCTTGCGGGTACGATAAAATGTTTATAATAGTTGCAAATGTTTGAATCGAGGCTAGCAGTAAAAGTACCCGCAGAGCAGAGAAGCAAGGCGTCATCCGGCAGGACTTATACAAACTGACGACTGATTTTCATTTCTTTGCTATTCTCTAGGACTGGTTAGCATGTCTGGACAGGGCAGTAGCAGCGGCGGAGGCGGTAGCGGTAGCAGTGGTAGCACCGGCAGCGGCGTACAGCATCAGCCGGTGTCGAGCAGCGGCAGTGGCAGCTACCAGCCGATGGAGTGCGAGTCGTCACCGCGACACACGCTAGGCTTGGGAGGTAGACGGCCAACGGGCAGCTCAAACGCGCCGACGAGCTCGGCGCCGGCCTCCATCGACGCCGGCAGTGGCAACGGCGGCGGTAGTTCCCTCATACAAAGCTCTCTCGGCTCGTACAACAGCCTGATTCTTCCTAGCATTCCCCACCTGCCGGCGGCGATGATGGGCTCGCCGATGAGCGGCATCCACCACCAGCAGCCAAGCTTCTACAACTACACGGGCTACGGTGCTGGTCCCGAGGGCCACCGACAGGTGGTTGTGCCCTCGCAGGTAGTCGTCGCCGGGGCCAAGCAGCGCGCCGACGCCGATCGTGAGGACAGCCCGATGGTGGGCGTCTGCGTGCAGCAGAGCCCTGTCGCCATCCACTGATCCGAGGTAGATCACGCAGCCTCAGCCGTCGCCGCCGTCTCCCCTACCCCGTCCCCGTCGTCTCCGTCTCCGTCCTCGTTCTCGTCGCGATGATCGACGCACGGCGGCGAAGCAAGGCACCACCGGCTGTGCTGCTGCTGGAGGCTCTTCTCTCCTGGACTAACGCCGGACTCGTCTGCAGCTCTTTACGGATTTCGGCCGCCGCCTCGTTTGCGGAGATCCGACTTGAGGTTTCAGCTTGTTTCCAATGTTCGGCGCTGACGATCGTATGCGAGGAGAACCATTGAAAAATGAAAAAAACAAACACTGGTGGATCACATGTGCTACCTGTTGACGAATTTTCTCTGGATCTGTAACGAAACGAAATACCTGATCAAATGCGTTATGTGTATTTTAATTTCTCGCTTTTTATAAAACGAATGTTATGAACTGTATGCTTTTTCAGTAAATTACAGATTTATCAAAATTATATATGCAAAATTCTAGTGAATTGTTGAAACGCGAAACTATAAGTACCAGTCTCATGAACTATCCATTCTACTTGAAATTATATTCTCGAATCCAACTGCCAGTTATGCTGAACATACTTCCAAACAACACAGAGACCCTTCCTGAACTGACGACTAATCATTTGAACGAACGTGCAATGCGAAGCGTTTAAAAGATATCGATAAATTAGGCAGTCCTCTGGGTCAGCCTCCAGGAGAAACCTCTCGATCTTCGCTTTCTTACCTCCTGAGACGTAGCATCGACCTCGTCGAGAACCGATCATTAATTGAAAGAGATAACAAAATGCTGGCGCACGTCCCGGCCGAAAACTTTGTGTGCGTAATACGTGTGCGCGCATGCGACGAAGAAGCAAAAGGCTGACAATCACGACAACGAAGGATCGCAACCGAATAAGAAATCGAAAATAAAGATTTAAATCAAGACGAAGCCAAAGGGTTAACCCCTCTTCCTCGCGTCATTTGACTGCGGTCACGCGCCCACACGCCAACTTCCATACTCGACGGGATGATACACAAATCAGCAAGTGGATCGGCATCCGCGAACCAAGTCGAAGGAGTCATGCCAATCGAAGAAGAACGTGCTGTACATGGAAGGTTACTCGTTTATTATCTAATGCTAAAGTATGTGTGTGTATATATCAAATCTATATATCTATATATATATTCACATATATATAGATATTGGCAGTATCGTGCCGATCGGCGCAGTATACGAATATAAATTTAACAAAAAGAAAAAAAAAACAAATAACGCGAAGATAACTAGGAGGTGGAGAAAGCTGCAGAGAGAGGTAGAGCGCCGCGAGTTACCTCGAGAGCATGGATGCACGGGGGATTACGGCCTAGTGTACGGATGAAACCCAGCCTGGCCTCTTTGGGTCCTGCCCGACAGACACTTAATTAAAATTAAATAAAAAAATATGCAAGGACAAAGCAAATTTAGTCGATAACGCGACAATGGATAACTTTTACCATATGAACTGTGTGGCCTAGAGAGGAAAAAAGTGATAATTACCTATTACTATTACATTAAATGAAGGAAAAAATACAGATAAACAATGTAATCATGTACTCCGATAGAGTTTTATACACGATGTGACGAATGTAAAAGGTACATAGTGCGTATTCGCAGTAAAAAAAAAGAGAATGATTGTTCTTTGTACAATACGTTTAGGTGAATGCAAATGAGAATGCAGCTTTAGGGTCTTAACTTGTAAGTTCAGAAAAAGTGAATGAAAGCGCGAATGAGTGAACGTACCAGCGATAACATGTAAGTGTGTGCGTGCGTGAAAAGAGAGAAAACGGGAGGGGATAAATATGAATTTGACTCTTTTATTTACTTCGGATCGGACGAGGCGTTGTATGTGTGCATAAAACACGCTGAGCGGCGCAAATTCCAGTTTGTTGCTTACAGGGACTTGAAACAAACTTGAGAGTCTTTGCGCGACTTAACAATACATATTTATACATAAAGTATTGATAAGAAAGTTGAAATGTAAACGCTAAGAATCATCATGAATGATATAATCATATGAGAAAAACTAGGTACTTTGTAATAAAACAATACACGCGTATCACAAGTACATGCGGTCCCAACATCGTTATTGATTTTTGCCGTTTTTATTTTCTCCTTTTTTATTATTATTGTAAACCACAATTTCGCTCAGCCTAGTGAACTTGACTTAACGAGTTCGAGGGAATACGAAATGAAAGTGAGCTCCGCGAATTTTTTAGATACTGCTTTTTCAATGAAGTAAACAAAACACGTACTGAAATATAGAGAAACACTGAAACTAGCTAAGATATTCAATACGTAGACTGAACAAGTGTTTATTAAGATATTAACGCAAGCAATTTTCGTGCGCAGTATTTTCACGGGACATCGCTGGTCTACCGATTTCTCGCACACGTTTACTGTACAGTAAACCCTTTAAAACTACGATTCCTTTTTTAATACCTAAACAATAAAGACTGTTAAAGTATTTACTGCATAGTGAACGTATGTCAAAAATCGGCGGATGAACAACTTAAAAATACTGCTGTCGAAAACATATACATTTTAATAGTTGATATTCCTTTAATTGCATCAAACAATAGAATGTTCAAGGATATACTTTCTTCTTTTTAAGAGCATTATTTACACAATTTGTATTGAAAACGATGAATTTTAATCAGACATTTTTAGAAACGTCGTAACGTTACAGAGTAAATTCTTGGAGTAAACCAAATGTTGGAAGTCTTTCCTCGCATTCTCATATCGTGTTCGCGTATCGGTTTGGCTGTCGAGGCATTCGAAGCGACTGTAAGCGCGAAACCAATGCATTTCATCCAGCTTGTTAAAGGGCTTGGAATAAAAAAAAAGAATTTCATCAATCATTTAGCTCGTAAACGACGAATTCCGTTGGAGTACGTACAGATTTTTCAAGTTATTTATATATTTTTATATCGCAGTGTCGACGACGTGTAAATGTATATTTCTATGCCCCTCCTCCATATGACGTCAGGTATGCGACCGTTGAAAGCCTTTCTAGGATCAGTGAGTTTTGTTGGATATCTGCGCCGTGTGCTAATATGTACTTTTTACCTCGCGTTGAGATTGGTTATTAAACTCAACGGTGACTTTTGAAAGTTGTTGTAATAAGTAAATGTCGAATCTGCCGCAGCCAAACGGATAGTAGTTGAGCATGCAAAACGAGTGAATACAAAAACGGATGCACGTTTAAGACGCATAACAAATAATAACAAAGTATCACAAGTTCTCTTGACAAGTGCGAGCGATGCTCAGAGTTTTCTGTGATAAATTCTGACATTCTCAATGAGAAATAGAAAAAAGAGAATAAGAGTAAAATAGGAAATAATCTCTAATAGAACGGCAAAAATCAGTAAGCTTTCTCAAAGAAGCAAAAAAAACGATAAAAAAACAATAGATAATGTATGATTTCAGATGACCCTCTTCCAAGTCTTTCTGTTAGATTCTGTACGCGAAAGTTATCACGATCGAATTAAGCTAAAGCTGGCTTATTCGCCAGGATTAGCTTTATTTTAAACTGAAATCTTTCGAAATTGAGACGTTTGACGTACGAAAAATGTTCTTTTCTCAAAAGACATAAAAGCAACCGAAATATTGACGAATTGCGGTGGCGACTTTCGAATACAGAGTTACCTTTGACGATGCATCGAGGCATTTTGTTCTTTATTTGATTTTTTTTCACATGACGATCGTTAATGTTCGAAATTATTTGTTATCATTAATAACAGAGTTCTGTAATTGATTTAAGACTATGAATTTTAGAAAATTAAATAAGAGGACCTAGGTGACATTCAATTTAAATATTGATTTTGTAATGCGTTAAAATTAAAAGTTAACAATAAATTAATAAAAATTGTAACTTTTTCATCGTCCGTAATTTAAATTTATCCATGTTCATCGAGTTATAAGTACTGCTTTCTAATAATCATTACAAATAAGCATTTTACTCACATTAAAAATCAATATTTTTCCAGCCTTTCACCAAGGGCCTCTTTAAAATAACATTTAGGGACAATTTCTTTTGTGGCAGAGTAATAATAGCGACTGCGAATTTAAAAATATGTAGAGTGGATTTTGGGAATTAAAAGAAAAACTATTCAACCATTGTTAGTTCGTAATTGTAAAAACTATTAAAAGAATTGCGTTTTTTTTCTCTATTTTCAACGTGCACGTCGTTCCTGGACGATCCTTTCGCCACTCAACAACAGTTGACCCTTAATACTGAGTATTTAAGCCAATTAGCAAATGACAGAATTGTACACATTACATAGCATAAGAATCAGCGATACATGCTCTAAGATATTACATGTTGCGAATTTGTATTTGTATGCATAGTTTTTTAACTTTATAATACGGAATACTTTGGCAAACGAATTTTTTAGTGCATGCCTTTGGTTCGAATCGACACAGGTATTTATCTATCATAACTTGCAATGTATTTAGTCTTTACTACTTGTTTAAGAAACATTCAGTTAAAATTTGCCGTTAGTTGATCTAATTGGTTTAAAGTTTCCGCCGAGCAATTTATTGTTCTGATGAAATATTATGCCTAAATGAATTGTAAATCTTTAGAGCATGTATGGACTGAAATAACATAAGTTTCCTAAAGTCATGTGTAAAAACATTGTGTTCAGAAGAAATATACTACAATACGACTGATAAATGCCTGGAAAGTGGCGAGCAAGCGTCCATCGAGGAACATTATTATATGCGAGCGAAAATATACGTCTCGATCGTCAATTGGACGCCACCGATCGGAGCATATGAGGAATGAATGAGAATAAGAAAAAAATAAAGCGCTAACATTTAAGAAATAAAAACCAACCGACTTATAAAAGAATACAATGAGAAAAATTATAAAGAAAAAAAGATGCGAAAAACCATGAACTCCATATGAGACAAAGAAATTGTATCTAACCTGTATACATTGTCATATTATTATTAATATTATACATAATATTGTAATTGAAAATTTGAAACAATATTACATAAGGTTAATAATAAACAAATGCATCTCTACTCTTGCTTCCTTCCTTTTAGTTTTTACGCTTTCTTTTTTTATTATTTAACAATCAATTTTGTTTCTAAGTTCTACTTACATATTTTCTTAAAATTGATCTTCTTTTAAAGCATCTTAATAGCTTTCAATCGAAATCTCTGCAAATGTAAAATCAGATAAATGCATCAAGGATCGGAATTTTCAGAAATTAATAAGCATTACTGTTATGTTGGATTCAGTCCTTACCCGACACGAATAAAACAATTGGTTTTCCAAAATTATCGAAAAGTGACGGCAAAATACCTGGAATCCTAAAACATACATAACCCGCCAAAAGCAGTGCATGAAACAACTGCCGATCGATTTGATTCGTCCGCAGCCCATGGCTCCACCGGCTCCACCCCTCTACAAATTCTATTCCGCCGGTCCGGTCCGGTCGTAGTCCACAACTCCACACTGTCCGCAGTTAGACGCTTGCACTTGCAGTCGTCGCGTCGCAGTGTGCAGTGTAGTTTCCACACGCGCGCATCGGCGCATGTACGCAGTATACCGTATACTTGTGTATATTCCACGTACATTGATATATTCTATATCAAAACAAATCGCACTACTTTTATTAAACGTCGAAATGTTTAATATTTCAGCGTGACGAGTGTTATAAATAATTTTGAACTTGATGATACGTGTAATTTATCATTGTTTAGGTTAGTTTAGGATCGCTTTAAATTGTGCAAAGCCGCAGCGATGGCTTCAAGGTTAAGTGGTATGTTTTGTATTTTAATATTATTAATAAATCTTTATATAACGCGTTATAACAATGTTGCGTTAATAATTCATGTTAAATATTTTTTTAGAAAGCAGCGATGCTTCCAGTGACGAATCTGTGGAGCATAGTCACGGAGTTAAGAGAAAATCAGAGAGATATTCCTTTGATGATAGTTCAGAGGAGCAATCATCGAAAATGCCTTGTCTTGGTAAGCTATTAGTGTTAGGTTACACACATTTTTTAATAATGTTAAATTGCATATGTTTTAATTAAAGTTGAAATTTTCCTTAGATCAAAGTGACAGTTACTACAGTAAAGATTCACAGTCAGAAGAAGATGAAGAAAAAGAAGATAATCATGACTTTGAAGCTCCCAATATGAAAAGTTTCTACAAAAATCAAATCAATACTAAGTCAGATGAAGAAGCAGATGAAAACAAGCAAAGTTCCTACTATTGTGCTAGCAGTTTATCAGGTATGAATCATACTCTTACTCTATCTATACCTATACACTGCACTATTAAAATAGTCCTGCAACGATATCAGTTTTACACTTGCAAACTTTCATTCATTTGTAGTGCTACAATTTTTTTTTTTTTTTTTTTTCTTTCAAATAATTAATCTTGTAGCTTTTGGATTAAATTTTTAATGAAAATTTCCAATGTTTCAGAAGAAGATAAAGATGATGTTTCAGAGATGCAAAATGATTCTCCAAAGAAGAGTGAATTCAACAAAACCAATTCCGGAACTACAAAAGAAAAAAATAATGCTGCATCTAAAGCAGAGCGTATGATGATGCGTATGGGTTACCAAAAAGGAAAGGGTTTGGGTAAAGAACTACAAGGTAGAGCAGAACCAGTATCAGCTTCGATTCAAAAAGGTCGTCGAGGTTTGGGTCTAGAATTAAAAGAGTTGAAAAATGCTCATATGGAGTTTAATCCAAATGAAGAAGTTGTGGAAGTACAGGAAGAAATATTATGGTTAGACAATCCATACAAAGATTCTCCATCCATAGAGGAAGTAACAGAGTGGGAGAATAAAAGAAAAATTGGTCCATGCAAGAAGACTATAGATGGAGAAACTACATTTTGTGATGAAATCGTTGTTAAAAATATCATTAATTCTAAATCAGTGTTTGATAGACTTGACAAAAATGAAATGCGAGACGCAAGGACACGTTCGAATCCATTTGAAACAATTCGCGGCTCGATTTTTCTCAACAGAGCTGCGGTTAAAATGGCTAACATCGATAAAGCTTGTAATTTTATGTTCACACAACCAGCCAACTTGCAGCCAGATGACTTGCTGTATTTTGCAGATGTTTGTGCAGGACCTGGAGGATTCAGTGAATATATTTTGTGGAGAAAAAAGTGGCGAGCTAAAGGTTTTGGTTTTACACTTAAAAATGAAAATGACTTTAAACTTCATGACTTTCATGCTGGACCATGTGAAACTTTTCATCCTTATTACGGACCTAAAGAAGACGGCGATGTTTATGATCCCAAAAATCAGGTAGCCTTAAGGAACTTAATTATGAAACAAACAGGAGATCAGGGTGTTCATTTTATGATGGCTGATGGCGGATTTTCCGTCGAAGGGCAGGAGAACATACAGGAAATTCTTTCAAAACAATTGTACCTTTGTCAGTGCTTAGTAGCTCTGATGATTGTCCGTACTGGTGGACACTTTGTGACAAAGCTGTTTGATTTATTTACACCATTTAGTGCAGGACTAGTCTACATAATGTATCGCTGCTTTGATCAAGTCAGTATTTTTAAGCCAAACACATCTAGACCAGCTAATTCTGAAAGGTACTTAATATGTCAAGGAAAGCGACCCGATATAGGTCATATTGTCGACTACTTGTTTAAAACTAACGAGAGCTTATTGAAAAAAAAGGAAAAGGACAAGAACGATGTTCTTGAATTAGTACCAGTAGATAAATTAACTTCAGAAAAAGACTTTTTTGAATATTTAAAAGATTCAAATGAACAACTAGGTCAAAAACAAATTGTAGGTTTAAAAAAAATTGCCGCATACACAGAAGACAAAACTCTATTTGAAACTAGACAAAAAAACATGCGAGAAGATTGTTTGAAACATTGGGGTTTACCCAACGAAGCACGTACTTTACCGCGTCGAACGAGTCCCAGCACTAAAGCACAAGAGTTGCTACAAGAGTCGGTAAATGTATTAGAGAAAAGCGCTGTTAAAGATGCTATTGAACTTACGAGCGCAAATATAAAGTCTACGATTTTAGTTAATGAATACGACTGGTTCTGTATGCCATGCTCCTCTGGAAAAGGCATTTCTAGTAATGGTCAAGAGGATGAAGCGCCAACATTTTATCTTGGAACAGGAAGATATCATGTTTACAGGTATAAAAAAGGTTCTTGGGAACAAGTCGGGAATTCAGCTATTGAATTGCCAAGAGATACTTTAGTTTACGCAGAAATGGTAACAGAATTGAAAAAAGAAGGAAAAAGTCAAACAAAAACTTATGGTTTGCATATTTTGGATGCCTTTACACTTGGAGCTGAAAAAGTTTCAGACAAACACATTACAGAAAGGTATTGTATCTTTTTACATTCGTATAAATGATTATTTTTCAATAAAATGTAAAAATAATTCTTTTTGTTATTTTCAGGTTACAACTTATAAGACTGTTTTGCAAAGCTCTTTGGAAACCAGTGCAACAATCCTGTTATCCAGTACGAGTAAAGGAGTTGTTACCAGTTAGTCATCATCTTGATGAGAAGATACAACTGGAAACCAAGTCTATGAAAAATGGCACAAAAGTATTAGGATACTTTCCATACAAGCATTCTTACGAAAATGACGATAACAATTCGTATTATTATACTCCAAGGAGCATTATATTTTTCAAAGCTACAGAAGAACCTTGGGCTTGTCACAAGAGTAGAACAAACCAAATGTACTTTTTCAATAAACAGAACCGACAATCTCTTTGGGAGGTTCCGTCAACGGCCGCAGTTAAATTTGCTAAAACTATAGCAACTCGAATTATTTGGAACTGGCCATCTGATCAAACGTTCAGTATGAAAGATTTCATCAATTGCATAAAACAAAAACACACTAGATAGTGCTAGATTATTTGCTTATGCTTTTCATTAGAACACCTTTCTAAAACGTTAAATCTAGGAAGGAACTTAAACTTAAGCCAAACTTTTCTTAAAGTTATTTCCGTATTCTCATTACTTAGGATCAGAATAATACTTGTAAATATGTAAATCTGTGAAAAATTTATTTACATCATCTTAGAAATAAATGAATTATGAATAGACCTGCAATTGATACAACACATCTTTTGTGAGTATTATCAAATATTTCTTCAATGTCGTCGCCCCTAGAATGGGAGATGTCTCACTCCCAAAATCCAAAATCCTTTGCCTTCCAACCGTTGCATTTTTTTCTGGTTTTTCATACAAGAATGCATGTCTTGTATGTTCTATAATAGCTATGAATGACCCATCTAAAAATGATTAATAGATTGATTAAAGATATTAATGTCAATGGATACAACATTTACAAATATTTACCGGGTGGAGAAACACAAAATTTTTTGTTTGTTTTGCTAGCTTCAACATATCCAAGTCCTGGGAAGGTATACATATGTTCCAAATCCCAATCTTCACCATCAGAATCTTTCATGGCCCATGTACAACCATCATGATCATGTCGTAAGCATATTATTTGTCCAGAAGATTGTTTTTCGGTGAATAATACTCTATTGCTACTGCCAAGCATAGCCATATGTGTGATATTATGAGCATCTAAATTAATTCTTTGAAGAATGTTTTCTGAACCACTTAAGTCGCATTCTTCCAACTGTTCTGAATTAAAACCAATAGCAGGTTGTCCTTGAGTATTTGATTCTTGTTCACTCGAACATAAATGGGATAATCTAAAAAAAGAAACTGATTTAGATTAAAATTAATTTTACATGTAAAATATTTTTTTAAAACAAAATATAATACCTTGCATGAATTTCAGCAGCTAGTGCCTCATTTGGCAGGTATTCCCCTCCAGTGTCACCTTTCAATAATTCATTCCACATTAAACCATTTTCAGACTTGCTTAGTTCAACTTCTAGAGTATCCTCTTTACGTTTCCACGTTGTCAAATCTGATTCTAATCTGTTAGGTGTTTCTCCACTTAAAAGTACAACATCACCTATAGAAATTGATAAACCAGTTGGTGTAGCTTCTACTTTTGCAGTAGCATTACTATATTTTTCAGGAATTTTTGTATAGACTGTAATCGAATCCTCATCTTGTGACCAGCAATATTGCGGAATTTTTATTCGAGACTCATTTGTAGATTGATTTATCTCATCTTTACTTTTTATAGGATTTGAAGAATCGTACACAAAATCAACTTGATCTTGACTGATAATATGACTGAAACTTCCATTTTTTTCAATATAAACATGTTCAACTGCCCCTTTTTCTCGTAACTTTTGAGTTCTTAGTAATTTTAAAGCTTGTGATTGATCTTCTGACTTTTCATCATAAACATAAGATAAGTATATAAGTCTTGAAAATTTTTTTCCTTTGTCTTCATCTATTTTATACAAAGTAACAACAATTTTTGAATTTTCTTTTACAAACCTTGCATCTAAAATAACTGCAGATTCAATGTCAAACGTAAAATTATTAAAGTTTCCATTTCTTTCGATCAGAAATTCAAGTTTTCCACCTCCATTGCAAATGATAGTTATATTCTTTGATGCAAAAGAAATAGAAGGGTTATAGAGACAATTGGATGATTTGCTGTCAATATTTTTACTTGTATAAATTAAATCCAGTGAGCCATTATCTGAAAATTTCCAAATACCTCCGTTGTTGTCAATAAAACAACATGTAGAGTCATAAGGATTTTTAAATAAATGATTGTGAAAGGCAAACAGTCTTGCTTCTAGCCAAGAATCTTGAGATGTATTCAGTTCCAAACGTAAAACTTCTAAAAAAAATGTTTGATAAGAAATTATGCATACTTCTTTTTTAGCGCAATTTGAATTTTTGGTTTTAGGTTATATTTACCGGTTTTTAATTCTTTTTCACATTTGGCGGATGCAGTATCAGAGCAAAACTGGTATTTTTCAAACTTAGAATTTAGTAATTTTCTATCGGGACGAAGATCGACGATTTTTGTCATCGTAACGTGTATATACGAATTAGGATTCAAGTATTGATAAGCTCTCGCAAGCGCTTGATGGCTACACAGCTGCACTGACTGTTTATGTACATATACTATAGTCATGAAATGTACAGTGTATATACTATATACACGTTCACGCACGATACTATAGATAATCAGAAACCAAATAAAATCTCCAATGACGAAAAAACTAAAAATGTTCTTTAACACATCTGTTTATTATAAACGGGATATTCAGGTCAAAGTTTACATATCTAAGAATTGTTTTAATCATTGTATACATGTATATGAGTATATAATATATATATAACTTTATTATACATCATCATGTATATATAATTTTTCTTCAATATTCATTCTTTAATAGATATATATAATATTTATTAAAAAGCTATATTTATTTAATAATATTTAACAAAGTATCAATCTTTTTTTGTTACGAATTTCTTTCAATACACGAGAGTATTTCTATTTCATATCGCAGTTCTTCTATATAAATATAACATATTAATTATAATAAATAAAATGTGATCTATATCGTCAGGTTTTAGTATTTATTTACAGTAGTAACAAAGTTACTTTTAAGGTGTCAACTGTTCCATAATAATTTAAAACTATACTTTATGTCATAAATAATAAAAATCGTTTTAAATATTAATTGTAATAATCACAATAATGCATTAAAAAATTAAAGTGAAAAAGAATGAATGAAAAAAGACATTTTGTATAAAGGTCCAGACAAAATCTCACTAAAGATCTTAAAATGTGCCCATATTTGAATAATGAATGGTTAGACTTTGGTAGAGAAACATGATTACATTGTGAAAGGGGATCATCTGTGGTAGAAAAATAACGTAGCTGCCCACAACAAGCGCTGCCAGATCCAGCGTGGTACCCGACAAGGTCCCAAACTAGCGACAGATCCAGCTAGGTGCCTCATCCAGTCCCAAAGGCCTCTAGGAGCGTGTCCACCATTAACGTAGAGTACATAGGTAAAACCATCTTTACACTTTCCTCTTATGAAATAATAATAAGGAAGAAAACTGTGCAGACGAAAATGGCATCTCTGGTAGAAACGAATCGCCGGCCCGTTGCTTGACAACACGTGAAGGAACACCGCCTTGACAGACGAGCGTTCCGGGGCAGTGACATGGGCCAGCAACTGCTCCAAAAGCAGCGAGGCGATACCGTTTCGGCGATAAGCTCTCCGCACGCCGAGACTAAGTATGTAACCGACTAGAGAATCTATACCAAAGCTGGAGCACAGGATGCCCCGGTCCTCCTTGTTGAGCTTGGCGTAGGGCTTGATCTCCGCGACGATCAGGCCTATGATAACTCCGCCGTAAACCGCTGCCAGTGCGTAGAAGCGCGACGAGCTCGTTATGTCCTCGTACCATGAGTAGGGATAATCTGTAGGAGCAGAATTTATTTCGTAAGCCTAATAAGTACCCATAAAACAAGAAATTTCCGTAAGTTGTTAAGAGTAGCCTCGAAAAACTCACCTATGGGAAACCAGTCTTGACATAGTGCACGAACTTCCTCCAGGTCGTCGGGGCAGAGGAAGCGCAATTGCACCTCGGCGAGGACGCAGAGGGGAACCGTGGGTGGTGAGCTTGTGTTGCTCGCGCTGCCGACGTCCTCGTTGACGTGGGGCAAGTATCCGTTGGGTCCGTAGCGTCTGTCATCGAAGTCGTGAGCCTCATCGGAGCCGTTGCCGCTGTTGGCGGCGCAGAGAGGACACTCGTCCAGGGGACACTTCTCGTCGTCGTCCTCGGGTCCGCCGATGACGGTCCCGTTCTCGGCCTCCTTCAGCCAGACTGTCTCGTAGCGGTCAAACGAGACGGCGGTCATCGCGACCCACTTTTCGCATCTTACCGATCATCGGCTGATGCCTTCCGTGCTGCAGCTGCTCCAAAACAAAAACGACTGTTGTCACGTCGCTGCTGCTTTGATTGTAAACACTGTCAAGTGCTTCGCGGACATTTTCTTTTTTTTTGTTATCAGCCTCTATTCGCTTTTCTTCACCTCTCTAGATGTCGAGTTATGGCCTTGGACTCGGCAAAAAAGACTTCTGCTACGCAGTCGAGATGAGTTTTCCCGAGACGTCCTTAGCCGAGGAAATCCTCTCCCACTGAGTTTTTCTAACCTCGTCGCTGAGTGTAAGCTGCGTCCCGTCAACGGCACTCCGACAAACAGCAGCGGACTCAAGATGCTTTGCTCGTCGTTGGGTATTTAAAAACATAACCTTGCGCTGCTATGCCTGCAGACAGACTGACGGCCAAAGTCTGGTGTAAACACTACTGATGTACTGATGGCTGCCGCGACAAAGCGCCGACAACGCAAATTAAACCTTAGATCTAAGAATTAACCTGACGTTCTTGCGAATCCGCGGCAGCTGACAAATCATTTTATGATTTTCAGCTACTCACAAAGGAGTATAAGTAGGAGGTATAATCAAATAGATAATTAACGCGTTAAATAACTACGTCTCGCGTCGAAGGGCGGGAATCGCATGAAGCCACAATTCAAAACACTCTTGTGTCCACCAATCGAATATTTCGCGAAAAACCTGTAATTCATCGTTACTATAGGCTTTTCTCATTCTGATATAATACCTACATACCGTATGACGTCATCTAAACGCGGACCAATCGAGAGGTCCTAACATATTTAAGCGCGGATCTTAAAATTATGTTTGGCTGGAGCTTTAAATTGCGCTAAAATACAAATTAATAAGATTGCGTCGTCCATTATTATTTTATCTTTTTTTCAATTGCCTATCATCATTAGTCAGCTTTTCTAAATCTCAATTACTCGCGTGATCATTCTTTGAGGAAAATTGTATTGTAATTTTTTTAATCAAAAGAAAGAGTTCATTATTACAGAATTTGAATACAAAAATCGGAGAAGACTCGTTGTAGCACTCGAGACGAAGCTATTAACAATGCAAAAAGGTCTTTTATTAATAATCGCGAAATAATAGCTTGGCTGTCAAAAAGCTTACATCTCAATCGACCCATGTTTACGAAAAAATGGTTCTGATGGTTCATATAAAAAAATATTTATTTCATAAATATAATGTATAATAAATTGATATAAATGATTAAATGCTAGTAAATAATTAATGAACAAATAATATTATTTCAATCTTTGGTTATTGTTGAATGTAAGTCTATTTGAGGTGATTTGTTTTAATATAATATTTAGTTGGATAGATAAAAAATTTAAAAAATTTCACATTATTTCAGTTGTTTTCCAATGAAATTTATTTCAAATTTTATTTGAAAAAAGAAAAACAAATACCATTCATTTTAAACAAACAATGGATTTTGAACTCTTGCCGAGAACACTATAATTAGAATTCAAAAACTTTGTAATATAATATATTTTTAGTGCATATGTCTAACTATACTATTGCAAACTATCTTTGAAATAGCTTGCATCTAATAAACTTATTTACACCCACATATACACAATTGAATTCAAAAAGTGAAATCAACTCTTGACGATATCTGCATATTCTTGTATGTATTGTGTAGGGATATAACCTTTGTTGACCATCGCTGTTAAATCATCAGCTTTATCTTTTGATAAAGGAATTTTTTTATCATACGCTCTTGGTAACAAAAATGAACGAATTTGGGTAAGTGTCACATCCTTTTTCAAAATACTTATTTCTTGTGATTCCGTACAATAATTATATTTTACAGATATGTTATCTTCATTTGGCAATATTTTTATTTCTCTAACGCTAGGTATTTCAACGTTGCTCCAATCAAATTGAGACGCAAGATTTTCAAAATTTAAAATCTCCTCTTGTTGCTTCTCTAAGACAATGAATTTATTTCCATTTACTTTCATCTCACATAACAATCTTGCCCAATCGTGTTGACTGTACATCGATTTCTTAAAGCAGTACGTGTCAATAGTAGTATGCATAGAATCTCCTTCACACAGTGTGTGTCCATCTTCCAGAAATCTGCATAACAAATGATAATTATTAGTTAATAATTTGTAAACTCTTATATTATGAAATAAAGAATCAAATCATTACCTGTGTGTTATTAGAATATTATGGTCATTTGCAGCTTTGAAAAGCATTGAAAACACATTTTTATTCCTACTTTCGCCACCACAATCTTCGCTATACAGCGAAAATTCGCGAATACCGGCGTTAACTTTATTGTTTATAAAAGTGTACAAAAATGAGGCGATTTCGTTGGAGCCTCTTTTGCCAATCGTTTCATTCCACAGATTACAGATGCCTTGTTTAAAGCCTAGATCAAATAATGTGAAATTCCAGACGCACAATTTGCTCATGTAATATATTGGTCCTATATCAATACGTGGTGTTGTTAGAACTTTCTGCATATCAAAGTGGATAGTGCAGAATGTATGATTAATTTCTCCTCTTTTTCTGTCCTCTTTAACGAGGCTCGTCACGACTTTATGGTTGGCCAAATGGATCTCATGGTTCTTTATTTCATCAGCTTTTTCGACTTCGGACAAAAGATTAAAACTTTCACATTGCTTGCATCTTAAACAAATAATAATAATAATAATAATAATAATAATAATAGTAATAATAATAATAATATGTTATTACAATAAATAATTTCAAAAATAAAATTTATTTTAAGTACTTACAGATCTTTTTTTGGTGCATAAAAACCATAATTATATTCCGTGTTTAATATTCGTTCAAAGGTCTGATAGGATACAAAATTATTATCATTAACCATCCTTCTCTTCTCCATATACATTCTGTACATACTAGCTATTGTAATTCCTTCTTCTAAATACATTTTATTTATTTCCGCCCGACAGTAATGAGATTCCATTACCGGATATGATTCAATGTGTTCTCTTACAATATCTTTGCATGTATCTGGAATTCTAAAGGGGCGCGTATTATGGAGACCCCGTTGGTCTTGCTGAATAATTTCAGCGCTATTCACAGCAATTACTTTTTTTTTCTTCGCAGTTTTAATCCATTGATAAGAAATATCTAAAAAAGATGTTTTTCCTGTTGTTAATGCTAAATAACATGGATTAAAGATATGAAAGTAAAAATACAAATACCTAAAGTGTCAAGAAACATTGTTTTGCACACAGAAATTTCTCCACTTTCAGTCGGAAACGTAAACACGTTTTTGGTAGTTACTTTTGTATTTTCATTTTCATTTTCACTATTATTTGAATCTGAATCTTCATTCGTAACGCTGCCTGATTTACTCTTTACCCATTCATTCAAGCAAATCCATTGTTTTGTACGATCTTCGAGGGCCCAAAAAGACGTGAAAGCTGCAGTCCTTTGTTCAATTGTTATTCTCTTTTGGCACTTAAATCGACATTTTTCGGGACATCCAGTCCGCATTTTTCTCGCCTTGATCAATCGTCCATTTCGCCCAATACCTTCAGTGCCACTATTGCGTGCACGTTTGGCTTTGATATCTATCCATGCATCCTTATTTCTTAATCGTTTTCCATTTACTTTATTCGGTTGACTTTTTCTTTTAAATTTTCGGCGCATAAAAGCTTCACCACATTTCTCATTCTGAGATGAATCATTGGTAGACAATGTTTCATTAGTGCTAATACTTTGGTCGTTGCTTAAACTCCGATTACTTTCGTTGATGTTTATATCTGCAAAGGCATTGTTTAGAGAAACTTAATTTAAATTAACAAATTAAAATATTTAGGCTGTAAATTAGCAAGTAAACAAAATAAATGAGTCATTTAATAAACTATAGTACATAAAATTATTTTATTTGCAGGAACGCAATCACACAAATGAAAAACCATGAGCACATGTTTATCATCACCCTGCGGTCTTCTCTATACTATAAAAACATTCTTTTAATTAATAAAATGCTTATAGATTGTTTTGACTTACCAAAAGTTCTTTGATTGTTTGAATGTGATGTTGGAGTTGCGTAGAAAAGATCCAAATATAATAAAGGCTCGCATGATGTATAATTAGATTGATTCCCACTTTGTCCACTAATCAATGAAGCATTTCCACAACTTGAACTACTCTGATTCAATTGATATTGATCCATCTTATTTACTAAAAAAATATACCACAAATTCAATGAACCAGGACTATTAACAGAAAACTCTGATAATAAGTTAGTAATTGAACCTACTATCACTGTCTTTAAATATTTGTCTTTTTTAATAATAACAAATTTTATATACACTTCAGGTTACACTTGGATTTCTTAAGCTTCCACTACAATATTTTTAAAGGACTTTGATAATTACAACATCTTTAACAGGTGCTTCTGCAGATACATTTGTAACAATCATTTCTTTTTTTCAATGTGGTCTTTGTAACTAATTTTTCATGCCTGCATCTTTATGGTCACCCCATTCCATGTCTCTGCAATATAAAATAACTCTGTCATTAAGTGTATTTTATTTTTAACATTAAATATGTATTAAACTACCGATTTACAATTGTTTACTTACATCCATAGCCTATACAATCCTTCAAAACTCCAAACTAAATAATTCCAAACTCCTTCATATTTTTGGTAAAACAAAGCATCGCTATCTTATGGTGAATGATATGTACTATCATATAATATAAACAATCGAGAGCTGTTATGTAAGCAATATGTCTAAAATGAAGAAAAACACTACTTTCTGCTTTGTACTGCCAATGTATTTTGCATGGACTGAGTCGCCATTTTGATGAAGTAACACAGCTCACAACCGAGTGTTACATTGCCAAAATATATATACCTACAACCTGCCCCCTCTCTCTTTCTATGTATTTCGAGTACACAGTATACAGTGAATGTTACATACACTATACCTACACTATACACTGCCGAGGTCAACACATATGTAAACAGCCGAGCGTGTAAGTGTCAATTCGGATGTACATGTACATACTCATATACTGCCTATATAGGTATAGTGTAATCGCGTATAAAGCAGCTCGAGCTCAGCACTGCACTGTGCTGCCATCGCCACCGCCGCATCTCTGATCTCTGCTACACACAGTGCTACCGCTGGAACTGCTGAAAAGTGCTGGAGTGCTGGACAGAGTGCAGTCGTATTACTGTACTTTAGTTATTAGGTATACTTTTTTCTTGTTCCCTGGACCCCTGGAAATAGTCCGTATAACTAAGCGACTAATCCACGAGAAAGTAACCCGATAACCTGTAGCCTGCAGCAATCATGTCGCAAGGACCTATCGCCATCGCTCCAAGTACCCGTAGAGAGAAAACCGCAAAACGTAGCTGCGAGTGAGACTGAGATAGCCACATAAGTACCAGGCACTCTGATCTCTCGCGTCCGGGGCCTCCTGCTACAGCTGTGCTAGCTACAGCACACCACTACAGACACTAGACAGAGACAATTCATCGGAGAGTGCGAAAATCCGCGGAGAGAAGAAGCTGCACGTATGTTGCCAGAGGTGTCTTATTGTATATATTCTTTCGTTTGTTTGATTTGACGCCGCCGCCGCCGCCGTTGCGAGCTTCGACGCGATACGTCGGGGATTCCTCTGTATATCTGCTACGTATACATACCTACCTCAGTCCTACTATACATATACAGGGGGCTGAGAAAAAGAGAGAGAGAAAAGCAGCGCGTCTGCCTGTCCGACAGATAACACGACGGATCGGCCGTCCTTTTCTCTCGTCGTGCGGAGGGACCTGTGACTTCCTGGCTGCTGCTAATACTGCCCCTCCTCCGCGTAATCATCTCCTCACGCATACTGCACTGCTTGCTCGCTCTCTCTTTCTAGCCTATACCTTCGATTTCCTTTTCTGACTTTTTTTGCCTGACGAAGCCGTGCATAAGTATAACTTTCACACCGTGCGTGTATTTTTGCGTCTCGAGGAAAGTGCGGGTCGTGACGCGGGGGAAGAGAACTGTCACCAAACAAAGAGAGCGAGCTATATAACTGATTTTACATTTTGTGTTTGTCACCTGGTTCCCTCTGTTTTGTTTTCCCCAGGCAGGCCCAGATTCTCCGAGATACAAACATTCCCAATTGGTGAAGATAGCTCCAGCTGAGAAGTTGTTGGGCATCGCACCAGGAGCTGCTCCCCAGTTCTATTGTCAATGAGCGAATTGTGGATAAAGGAACTCATTGCCTAGCGGCAGAAAAATAGTATACCTATACCGAATCAACAACAAACCACCAAGATGAAGAGTGCTCTACCCAAAAAGGAGAGCAAGATGCGCATTAGAGCATTTCCAGTGAGTCTGACATTTTTTTTACATTGACAAAGATTCTTATCATTTGTGAATCATTGATAGAATGTTTTGTTCTGCGACATGAGTAAATCTGTTACGGCTCAAGCTAGCTTGTCCCTTGTGGAGTTTATTTTTAGATTCTTGGAGATAATTCTAAACAATGAAATTGCAATGGGACGAGTTTACTGCGATGGTCTTGCTTCATTTGCAAACATTGTGTATGCGCCACTTGTCAGATAAATTTTAGGTTATGAAGATTTCTTTTGCCATTTTAGATCTCCTTGGAGACTGCACAACAAATGTCAAATTCTTGATATTCAAATTTTATACTAAAGAAAATACAAAAAAAAATTTTGGTTAGTTTTTCTTGTTAAATTACAAGTCTGAAATGTGACACTCTATCGCGGTACTTGAGTTTTTAACATTATTAACATTATCAATTTAGTCAGAAAAGTTTGGAAACTAAATTAAAATGATCTGTAAGTTGTACTTACAGTTCAAAGTGTTAAATGTTGGGGTCAACTTTCAAAAAGTTTAAGTGCACTATACACACTACTGATTCTCCAATTGATAATCAAACAAGATCGCCATGCTCCATACTCAGTTTACAGATTCATCAAGAAATGATTGTAGAAGCTTATGCTGTAACAGTTTTAACTCGTGGAAATCCAAGAACCAAACATCTAATTCTTTCATGATCACAGAGAGACTTGTGAGCATGGTTACACAAATCTGATTTGTTATTCTATTTGTATTTATGCGTATGCTTGTTTACAGACATCTATGGATGAAAGATACGTAGAGAACATATGGGCCCTTTTGAAAAATGCTATTCAAGAGATACAAAAGAAGAACAACTCCAGCCTTAGTTTTGAAGAACTTTATCGCAATGCATACACAATGGTTCTCCACAAGTACGGGGAGAGATTGTACACAGGATTGAAGGAAGTCATTACACAACATTTAGTGAATAAAGTGCGCAATGATGTGTTAGAGTCTCTGTACAACAATTTTTTACAAACTTTAAATCAAGCATGGAATGATCATCAAACTTCTATGGTGATGATTAGAGATATCCTCATGTACATGGATAGAGTTTATGTACAGCAAAATAGTGTAGACAATGTATTTGATCTGGGACTTATCATATTTCGTGATCAGGTGAGTTATCGGCTTGTTTTTATTGTCAAGTAAAGACTAAAATCTCAATTTCTTAAAAATTAATCAAAATATTAAATCTTGATAGGTTGTTAGATATGGATGTATAAGAGATCATTTGCGTGAAACTTTATTAACGATGATTGCTCGCGAAAGAAACGGTGATATTGTTGACCGCATTGCGATAAAAAATGCATGTCAAATGTTAATGCTATTAGGTATAAAAAATCGACAAGTGTATGAAGAAGACTTTGAGAGGCCTTTCCTACAACAAAGCATAGAGTTTTACAAGGTATTTTTTTAAATGATGAATTACCAATATTATTACAAAATCTTTTTACAATATTATTAACTTTTGTTCTTTGTGCTCAGATGGAATCCCAGAAATTTTTAGAAGAAAATAGTGCATCTGTATACATAAAACAAGTCGAAGCCAGAATCACTGAAGAATCAGAAAGAGCAAAGCACTATTTGGATGAATCTACAGAACCTCGGATAGTTGAAGTCGTTGAAGAAGAGTTAATTAAGAAAAATATGAAAACAATAGTCGAAGTAAGCATCATGCAATTAACGATCTTGATTTTTCAATGTATCCTTGTATATCTTATTTTGATTTTTTGTTTCATAGATGGAAAACAGTGGGGTTGTTCACATGCTTCAAAACTTGAAGACTCAAGATCTTGGGTGCATGTACAAATTATTCTCTCGAGTTTCTGATGGTCTGGATACTGTTTGTGGCTGTGTATCGCAGTATTTGAGGGAAAGAGGACGCGCGTTAGTTCAAGAAGAACAAGAATCTAGCACTAATGCAGTTCAATTTGTGCAAAATTTGTTGGACTTGAAGGACCGTTTTGAACACTTCCTCCATATCTCGTTTAACAATGACAAACAGTTTAAACAAATGATTGCGTCAGACTTTGAATACTTTTTAAATTTAAATACAAAAAGTCCTGAATACCTCTCCTTGTTCATTGATGACAAGTTGAAGAAAGGTCTTAAAGGCGTAAGTTTTGTTTCATGTTCTATTCAATAGTGTTATGAATAGCAAAAACCTTAAAAATTTAAATATTTTCCTGAAGATGACGGAGCAGGAAATTGAAGGCATTTTGGACAAAACAATGGTCTTGTTTAGATTCCTTCAGGAGAAAGATGTGTTCGAACGTTATTATAAACAACATTTGGCCAAACGACTTTTGCTGAATAAATCTGTGTCTGATGATAGTGAGAAGAACATGATATCAAAATTGAAGGTGAGCTTTATACATAATACACGGAAATGATTCTCAATAGAGTGATTTGGCCACTCGTGTCTTTAAATATACAGAGTCAAGGAGCTTTCAACGTCGACCTAAATATCCTGCTTGCTATGAGAACACCGAGTCCTGATCCTGTCAAAGATTCCCTGGGTTTATCATGCCATGTAGAATTAGACACGAGTAATAAAGACACGTGTTCTAAAATTTCGACCTCTGCTTGAATTGCGATCCGGAACCGCATGCAAAAAAAGTCAATAGTATATATAAAATCATATTCAATAATTTATTAATTTCTGTTTGTTTAGACTGAGTGTGGCTGCCAGTTTACATCGAAATTGGAAGGCATGTTCAAAGACATAACCGTTAGTAATACAATAATGGAAGAATTCAAAGAACATACGTTAGCTAATGGAGTGAGTAGATTTTGCATTTTTCGATTCTTAAAATTTAATAAAAATAATAAAAATTTGTAATCGTTGCGTACGCAGATGACGCTGAGTGGTGTTGATTTGAGTGTACGAGTTTTAACAACTGGGTTTTGGCCCACTCAAGCTGCAACTCCTAAGTGCAGTATGCCTTCTGCACCTCGTAATGCCTTCGATGCCTTTCGTCGTTTTTATCTGGGTAAACACAGTGGTCGTCAGTTAACATTACAACCACAATTAGGTACGTCAAACGCTCACTTTAACCCTTCAAATGGTGGTTTTATGTAAATGTGAAATATTACTAATCAGCAAATTTTGTTTATAGGTTCGGCTGATTTAAATGCCACTTTCTATGGACCTCGAAGAGAGGAAAATATGCCAGAATGTTCATCAACTTCACCAAGCTTCGGAAACAACGGTAACGGTCAGCGCAGCAGTGGAACTATCACCACCCGAAAACACATCATTCAAGTTTCAACATATCAGATGTGCGTTCTTATGCTGTTCAACAACAGAGAAAAATTAACATACGAAGAGATACAGAGCGAAACCGATATCCCTGAGAGGGATTTAATAAGGGCACTGCAGTCCTTGGCCATGGGTAAAGCAACACAACGAGTGTTGTTAAAATACCCCCGAACAAAAGAAATCGAACCGTCTCATTCTTTCTGTGTAAACGACAATTTCAGCAGTAAACTTCATAGGTAGAATATTGTTATTAACTTTTTACAAAATTTTAAATGTATTGTGATTATTAATGCGTCATCAACGTTACGACTTTAATTTTTCAGAGTAAAAATTCAGACTGTAGCAGCAAAAGGAGAATGTGAACCTGAGCGAAAAGAAACAAGAAGCAAAGTTGACGAAGACAGAAAACACGAAATAGAGGCTGCCATAGTCCGTATAATGAAGGCTCGTAAACGAATGGCAGTAAGTTTTTTATTTTTAAAGCATTCTTCTCGTCTCCCGTTCACTTTCAACATAATTATTTTTTTCAGCACAACATACTCGTAACCGAAGTAACAGATCAGCTACGAGCGAGATTTTTACCTTCTCCAGTTATTATTAAAAAGCGCTTAGAAAATTTAATTGAACGAGAATATTTAGCCCGTACGCCAGAAGACAGGTTCGTGACATTGGTTTTTCAAACAAAACTTACTTTCTGTATTCTATTTTACTTTATCTAACACACTGTTTTATTTACAGAAAAGTCTATACGTACGTCGCTTAATCCTGCTAAAAAGGATTTGTACAAACATGTAAGTAACATACAAGAAATATTGAAATCACTCTATAGATGTAGTTTTTGGATATCGAGTATAGAGGCGTTTACTTCATTTTTGCAAAAGTGTATTTTTTTCCAGAAACTACCAGGTTTGGATCTTAGTAACCCAGATCTTCATGAGCGTTATCATAAGTTTAAGAATAAAAAAAACACTATCAGTAAAATTGATTATAATATTGAATTTAAATTATTCGAATCTTGATAAATGTACTTTTGACCATCCTTGTTCATTCCTTTTGCTGGTCGCAATTTATTTGACTCACAATATCGATGCATTGAGTAGAAATAGTATAGGACCTTGTAAAATAGTTTTGATTAAATTTTTTGTATAAGAAAAACTTGTGCGATCATTTGGCGAATTCTATTTGATTTTCGACATCGGAAACGTAGCCGTTATATTTCTTAAACAATGTCACAATTATTTTTTACTTTTGTAATAATTAATCAACTGTAAAAAGTACTTCCTTGAACAAAGAAAGAACACACACATCGTAAATGAAAATATTGTCTATTTAAAGTTTATTCAAAGCCATTTTCAGTAATGTAATGGATTTTCTAACATAAAGAAAAAATTGTCAGTAAAAGAAAAGGAATAAATTTTATCAAGCGTTATCACTACATGCGAAAATTAATGCAGTAGAATATTTTTTTTCAAAATATCCGTCTGGTTTTGTTTACTAAAGCTGTCTAATTGACGTTCGAAGCTCTGATGTGACTCGCGAGGTTTGTATGTTGCTTGCTGAAAAAAAAGTAGAGACGAGAGTAATTCACCGAATCAAAAACTGTGCGACTTTTATAAAAACAGAAAAAAATTATCTAAGAAAACAAAAAATGTATTTATAAATATGTACCGTCATTGTTACTTTTATTTAAATGATTTCATAAATATTATTAAAGTGTTTAAAGATTCATCTCATCTCGAATTATTGCGAATTCTTTTTTCCGACAAAAAAAATATCCACCGGTGACGACGCTTTTATCTCGATGCATCAGTGTATTAGATCGACCCCGACTTATCTTCAAATATGCGCGACAACAGTCCAAAATCCAAGGCCCAGCAACTAATAGACACTTTCTCGTATACACGAACGATAAAGCTCACATTTTTTTGTATCAATCATCGTCTTGCGATGAGCACACAAACAAAGTTCCCGGCGAGATAACGTCTCTCTTTCTCTCATATAGTAATATCGCAAGTGTATGTACACGAGAAACGGGGGGAAAAGAGGTCGGTCGCGAGCAAGATCATCGGCGGTCTCTCTGTCCATTTCTATCATCGACGCTGTGCCGAGTGTATTCGGTATAGTGTCCCGTGATCTCGAGAGCATAGGTAGATCAGTGTGTAGCCTGTGCCACGTATCGCGCATTGCAGACCATCGTATAGCAGATTTTCGCCAGTACAACAACAGAATAAAAAAGAAGAGAAGTGCGCGGAAGGAAGAGAGGTTGGAAAGTTCAAGCGTGCGCCGTTACATTACGCATATTGCACACAGACTATACTTGTGTTTGTGTGTACATACATCTCCTTCTGCCTTCTGCTTCGTCGTGTATACCTATATATACACCAACTGCTCGTCGCTATGGCCGGTCCCCTCCAGTTCTGCTGTCGGTCTGGCTTTGCGGGTCTCGCTCGAAGCGCACCTCGGCTACACTTGCCAGCTCGAAGTGCCATTGTCGCTTCGTCGTCCTTCTCGTCCGGACGCTTCAACTTCGCCGAAGAAGCTTCTCTTTGCCAATCGGCCGCTCCCACTTTCCTAGACGTCAGGTGCTTCAGCGCGTCTTCTGCTACCATGGCTGCGAAAATCAAGGTAAATACATGTTTGTTTTCGCTATTTTTTACATATATTTACTTGCTGAAAAAATCGCGAATAGTCTTGTCTGATCTCCACACCCTTTTGTAGCTACAAATAAACTGTCATAATAACGCAGTACTCGTCGTTCGATTTTTACGTCCAGCACACCTTGAGTCGGATAACGTTCGACTGATTTTAATGCCATAGACGAGGGTATCTAGAACGCGAGAGCTTGCAAATATTGGCACGCAATCTCGCATCGCAACGCATACAGAGAGAAAGAGACGCTTCTCGCGACTTTCGACGCTCCGAAGAATGAGGCCGCGGTTGTGTACCACGTATACCGTATTTTCGAGGGCTCGATGTCTTTTACTTTCGCTTAAGGTTCATTGACTCCAAGGGGAAAGGGAATAATATACCTATATGCATTGCTTATATGCAGCGTTCGATATTTTATCCGGCCGGCTTACGTGACCGGACGCGTCGCGCCGGCATACGTGTTATATAGCTACATGTTACATGTATATAGCTAATTGAAATTCAACGGCGTGATTTGCAAGAATCGGGGAACCGCGATCGCGCCACAGGTTTTATCTATACATATACGAGTATAAGCTTTCCTTCTATTTTTCTAATGACGCGGAGACTGATGGCTGTGTACAAAATACTTGCGGGCGTTATCTTTGAGGAGTGGGAGCGTCAATCAGTTTATTGCTCCAATTTGAGATCTACTAATGTTTTGATGAATGCGAACTGAGTTATGATTAGCGACGCGAGACTTTGAATTCGACGATTGCTTCTAATTAGCATTTTGAGAGAATGTTACATTTTTTTTTCAATGTTTGAATATTGATTTCGCAGATGCCTTATATCGATAATGCATTTTATCAATTTAGAGATAACTTGTTCCCGTATGTGCGGGACTTATCAATCTCGCGCTTATTGTAATAAAAAATAATTGCAGCGTCATGCAATATTATACTATAATTTATAATAACTGTTCTACGTTAATTAACTACAGGTTGGACCCGTGGTCGACATCCTCGGCGACGAGATGACCAGGATAATCTGGGACCTGATCAAGCAGAAGCTGATCTTCCCGTACCTGGACATCGAGCTGCACACCTACGACCTTGGCATGGAGAACCGCGACGCGACCGACGACAAGGTCACCGTCGAGTGCGCCGAGGCCATCAAGAAGTACAACGTCGGCATCAAGTGCGCGACCATCACCCCCGACGAGAAGCGCGTCGAGGAGTTCAAGCTGAAGAAGATGTGGAAGTCCCCGAACGGCACCATCCGTAACATCCTCGGCGGTACCGTGTTCCGCGAGGCCATCATCTGCAAGAACATCCCCCGGCTGGTCAGCGGCTGGGAGAAGCCCATCATCATCGGTCGTCACGCCCACGCCGACCAGTACAAGGCCGTGGACTTTATCGTTCCGGGCGCCGGTAAGCTCGAGATCACCTGGACCAGTCCGACCGGCGAGAAGATCCAGCACACCGTGAACGAGTTCAAGGGCGCCGGTATCGCCCAGGCTCAGTTCAACACCGACGAGAGTATCCGCGCCTTCGCCCACAGCTCGTTCAAGTACGCCATCGCCAGGAAGTACCCGCTCTACCTCTCCACCAAGAACACCATCCTCAAGCAGTACGACGGTCGCTTCAAGAACATCTTCCAGGAGATCTACGAGAAGGATTACAAGTCGCAGTTCGAGGCGCTCGACATCTGGTACGAGCACAGGCTCATCGACGACATGGTCGCGTACTGCATGAAGTCCAGCGGCGGCTACGTCTGGGCCTGCAAGAACTACGACGGCGACGTGCAGTCCGACACCGTGGCCCAGGGCTACGGCTCGCTCGGTCTCATGACCTCGGTGCTCACCTGCCCCGACGGCAAGACCGTTGAGGCCGAGGCAGCCCACGGCACCGTCACCCGCCACTACCGCATGCACCAGCAGGGCAAGGAGACCTCGACCAACCCCATCGCCTCGATCTTCGCCTGGACTCAGGGTCTCCTGCATCGAGCCAAGCTCGACAACAACGAACCCCTGAAGAAGTTCGCCGAGACCCTGGAGAAGGTCTGCGTCAGCACCATCGAGTCCGGCTTCATGACCAAGGACCTGGCGCTCTGCATCAAGAAGGCCGACGACGTCAAGAGGAGCGACTACCTCAACACCTTCGAGTTCCTCGACAAACTTGCCGACAACCTGAAGAAGAGCCTCGACGCGTGACTTTTCAAACTCGAGGGTGCTGAGCACGTCGTGTTACAGGCCAAGTACTAGGCGAGGCTGCTCGCATATGTGCTGAGCATTGCACGGTGAAAGGGAGCTAGCTCTGCGACAAATAGGCGATTAACTTGTGAATCAGCGTTGCAAGAAGGAGAAAAGATAAAAACACAGCCTTGAACCATCCGCCGCACACATATATGTGATGAATACCAAGACTTCGAGTGCATTTATATACATACAAGAGAATAATAACGTTGTACATGCTTTATTTTTTTCCTGTAGATATGTTCACGAGCATATATTTATAATACTAAATTTTTTAAAATAAAAGTTTTTTTTTCGATTTTTAAATCCGTATTCTTTTGAACTGCTTTGAACCCACTTAATATGCGATTACTACTATCTTGTTATTAGCTGTGCACGTCGTCAACGATAACGAGTACACGAACGAGATATGTTATTAATTGTAGTACTTATTGAGAAACTTGCAGTGTTGAGAAATGCTGCCGCGAGAAAATATTTATCATTCGCGTACTATTGACAAAAAAGCATTTTGCATAAAGTCGATCTTTGAACTTTGGAAAACATGAAAAGTTGCCTAACGCAAATCTGCTCGTTGTTTTCTATCAAAATTGTAAGCACGGTGAAGCGCAGGAATTTGAAATGTCGATTAACATTAAAACATTCGCCCGGTCATTGAAAATCAGCGAGCCGCTCATTTGAATTTTACGAAAACATTTTGTTTTTAAAATGAAACGCACGATGAACATACTATCCGAGCTAATTTTAACTATTGATTATGTGATTATACACTGATAAGAAGTTTGGGGGCCAGTTTGCCGTTGGCACAGCCGTCTGAATTTTGAAGTGAAAATTGCCAGTCTCACGTCAAAGTGGAGAATTCGATTAGAATTGAAAACAGTCACGCCCACTGACCTAAATTTAGAGTAGTATGCATAATCGATCAAAATAAAACAACGAGCGAAGATCAAAACAACTAAGACATGCCTTTTTAAATAGAAGCTTCTACTTTGTTCATTGTTAATTTGCTGTGTTCATTTAGATTTATAATATTGTTTAAAATACCAAGAAGTATTGTCCGAACAAACTCGACATGTATCTACTTAAAGGAGTTTTGCAACAACTCGAGAATGCTAATCCATCATCTATACCACTGTACTCGTAGGTATGCTCTCATACCTGTTGAACAAATTCAAAAGAAAACTACATACTACTCATCTACATATAAGAATTACAAAATCCCGCCTTTTAAGTATTGGTGCCACCTACTGCAGGAACCTACCATACTGGTCGCCGCGAACAGACCACTCCGTCACCTAACGCCGCCACCGGCCACTTCGTCAACGACAATCCGCACTAAGTCCCATACTCGCACTTTCGCGGATAAAGAAATTTCCTTTGTTGTACTCATTCGCGCGATAATTCTCAACAAGTGACAGTTGCGCGTATCACGTGACACCGAGAAGCCGCCACTTTTTACGAAAACGTCGCGGCGCGTGCACTCGTTGCTGACCATAATAACTCTATACCTTCGTGAAATTCAGTGTTTCATAAGCGTCCTTTCGACAAAGGGCTTTGGATACGCGTTTTGTAATAGTTTTCTAACGCGTCGTTGCCACCAGTCAAGGCGAAAGAGAAAAGCGTGAAGGACAGCTTGAGATAGGCAAATGAGAAAAAAAAATGATAAAGTGGACAGGGCAGTAGTGTGGCAGTCAGTATAATGCAGGATAAGCCGATGGACTCATGATGCTGCAGTTGGAGGATGATAATTCTTCGGTCGTCGGTGCAGATGCCGTGTGACGGTTTTCTTGTTAGACGTGCAGTCGGTGCAATTCGCCGATGATCATTTTTGGTGAGTCTCAATTACTTCTGACAGCTGTGTTTGTTTTTAATCATGAGCAGCTGGTTTACGTTACGACGTGACGATTTTTCCTGTTACCGCGAGAGTCGAGTAGCATAGGTATATAACCAGAGAGCGATACATCCGCATGCATCGACGAAATGAAAATTAATCGAATTCAAACAGCGATGGATAATAAGGACGAGCCGATAATTTTCGTATACCTTCTGATTGAACACGCCGTTATATCGGTTTTAAGGATGAGGTTATATTTTCGGAAACGCTGTACACATGACCTATCCCCGACCTTCTAATAATTGTTTTTCTTTTTCGCTCTCACAGTTCCACGTAGCCGATAAAAACACTCGATATATATAAATACTTCCCGTCACTCGCTTCCAGGAACTAGTAGAGTGCAAGACATCGAAATTTCACCTACGCGACTCGTCATCGCGCACGCGATAACGTCATTCAGCATATGAGTAAACGAAATCGAATAAAATGAAAATTCCTTCGACACACGATAATTGTCGGTTCATCGCGAAGGAATGTCCGGCTAACACGGTATATAGTATAATATAAGGCTGTGTATACGGGTTTTACAGCGTTAACTCGATTTGTAAATAATAAATCGTTTGGAGGCTCCGCGCGTGCAGTGCGTTCAATTGATCAATTTAGCGGCTAGCTCGTAAATCAATTAAAGGCTGCGTTCGGGTTATAGATATATATATATAGGAAGCGTTGAAATGGGAGAACCGCAAAAAAAGCCTCCGAATTCGTGTGCGTGTATGTATGTACACATAAAAAGGCGAAACGCAGACGAAAGTCAAATAATTCGGGCGGTTGGATGTGTGTATATATACAGAGAAAAAAGTTCCCTTTCGGTCTATATACGTCAATGTCGTGTCGGAATCGTTAATCAATCGACGTCATCACGTGTGTGTGTGAGATTAGTGGTAGATAAAGTCAGTATTTATAGCAGTAAACGTCGATTGCATTGAAATATTGAAATACGTTTTTCTCTCGCGAAAAATCCTTCAAAGACGCCTGTCTCTCTCGCTCTCAAAGTCTCAAATGAGAAGTTGAAAACTGATTTAGACGCTATTTTCCTCGTTTCGTTTCTGCGCGCGGAACGGACGTGCGATTCTGTAACTCTCTTGCTGCTGCTGCTGCTGCGAGATGCAGCTCGCGTATGTAGGACGTCTATAAAAGAGGGTAAATAGAGGCGCGCGAGAGCAAGTTGGTCAGATTTGGCAATTCCGGCTACGGCCTTGCACACATTTTCCCGCCTCCGCGCAGGTTGCTGCTGCTGCTGCTGCGCGTAGACAATAGGGTGGAACCTCGTTTGCTACATCGAACGACGTTATACCTATACTCTGTCCCTCTCTCTCTCTTGTGTGTTATAGGTCACATGCCTCTGTATATGGTATACACAAGTGCAGCTATATAGATAGACAAAGATTGTTTGATAAACTTTGGCGAGAATTCGCTGCGTGACGGGGTGGTGAGATCGAGCTCGTAAATATAAACGTGGTATGTACAATTGCATCTATCTTTCTCGGGATTCTCTTCGATCTTTTCTTTTTACGCGCGCGCAAGATATTTTTCGCGATAGTTTCTTATACATCCCCGGAGTTATTCGACTCGAAAACATGGAAGGTTCTGTGGACACACAGAGATGTAGAGCGCAATATTGTCGAGGTTGCGTTGCGCGCAAAATCCGATTACAAGAGAAACAATTCCCTTTCATCAAGCGGCTCGCGCACGAGACTTATTTATCAAATCACGCATCTAGTCCGCATCCCTTGTTCCATCTCCCATCATGTATAGCCTTTCTAATTCTATCTCACTCTCTCTCTCTCTCTCTTTTCCTTTTTCCATAAATCCTCGTCGTCCATCTCCGGAATTGTCGGACAACGACAAGCGAGTCGAGTTAAAAAAAAAGAGTGTGTTTCGACGAGTAGGAAATCCATTGTGTTCTACACCGGACAGCTCTCGTTTCCGACGCGTGTATATGTATGTATGTATCCAGTTTCCCGCGCGCGTCTTCCGCACACGCACTAATAATGTCGCAGTTTTTTTCCGATCCGCGTCGTCCTTCTTCTCGGGAATTTATTTTTCCGCGAGTAGAAAAAGCTGCTGGGCTTTGCAATTCGAAACTCTGTCGCGCGGTGTATAGCCATCCGGCGCTCTCTCTCTACATTCTTTGTAAATGTAATATAGTTTCTGGTTTTTTTTTTGTTTTGTGTGTATATCGGGTAATAGAATCGCCGCCACCATCAAAGAGGATTCTTTCTCTCCGCTGCTGTTTCCGACAAGAAAATCAGTGGATATTTTCGCTGGACGCGACGAGATGGCGATTTTCCGATGTCGAGGTATGAAATAAAAAAACGGAGAGAGAGAGAGAGAGATATGACCTGTTGCAGGGATTTTATCGATTTTCTTTACTCGATTCCATGCACAGTGCAGCGCCGTCAGCATTATATGCCGCGGGAAAAAAAAGGGAAAATTTCGTGATCGTAAAAGCTTTTAATGATTTACGCGCTATAATACGAGCTTCGTATTATGTTGCCGGGGGATGGAAAAGGGGAGTATAAAGCACATTTTATATTTTTCTCCGGTTCTCGCGCGGATTGATTGCTTACTCGAGAGTATTGTATAATATTTTTTATAATTTCTGTATCACGCAGCGTCGATAAAAAAATAAAAACGAGAACAGAGTGGCTCGCAATGCATTAACGTTTTACAACTCCGAGCGCTTTTTTTTCTCCATGTGTACTCTGCGACGTAATTTTCCAAAACAGTGACTTCGTTGTGTTGCCTGCGCGCGACACGGAGATAATGCGTGTGTGTGTGTTTTTTGAATATTCGTTGTTAGCGGAAAGTTTCTATAACAAAATTCTGCAATTGTCCATGTTATGGGCGGAAAAGTCATTTTAAACTTTCAGTATACAGTGATCGAGTAGATGCACGTAACTGACCTAATTGAAAAATCCCTGTGAAAATAGAATAGGGATAATATTTTTTATCCCTAGAAACACAAGAATGCCATAAAGCAATCTTTAAGATTCTTTTAAAGCAACACACACGAGCGCCATCATCATATAGTGCAACGTCATTCTTATCGCAGCAGCTCCAATTTTCCTTCGACTTTTCTCCAACCTTGAGTCCTGCCATTATATTACACACCTCTCCCTCCCCCCGCAAATTTGTATAAATCCATGCGAAACACGCGCGCACGAAATTTTTCGATAATCTCCGTCGGGTATATAACCTTCCCCCGGCCGCACATTATACCCCGAGTAGTATAGCGCATCAAGATTACACACGTGCCCTTGTCGAACGCAGCGCATGCAGGTGATTTTCTCATTGTGGCAGAGCGAGAGAGAGAAAAAAAGTCCCTCGACTCCTCTTTCCTCCCAAGAGGCTTGCTATATACCGCTAGCGCTGCTGCTGTGGGGAAAAGTTGCGATAATGCGACGTCTGGAAGACGCCTGATAATACCAGAGAGCCGGCAATTGTTTCGGTTGGGGGAGGAATTTTCACACGCGCTCGCACACACACACAGCGAGACCGAAGAGTAATAATCCACCTACTAATGGCAAACAACAGTAGAAGATAGAGGCTAGTGTGCTGCTGACGACGCGCGTGTGGTTTATGGTTCGAGTGCGTATTTTACGCGGTGTGCAGGCATAGGCCGAATTGTTGTCGTGTTTATATAGCTGCGATGAATCCTCAGATTGCAGTATAGTAGCTGGAGAGGATTATATACGGGAAAGGTATTACCGATGCGTTGCAGCGACTCTGTATGCTATACTGCGCTGAGAGGGGGCGAGAGCCAGGCGTTCTTACGGTCAGCGCGTGATTTCGGATAAGGTGTTTAGTATATAGTGTGCAGTAGTGGGTATGATCTACGCTGAAAAGTTTTTCAATCGAGAGAGTTCGCTTTGTGTGGATTAGCCGTACTAATCGAAATTCTTGAGGAGTAACGATCGCGAACCATTAACGCATTTTCGCACATATAGAGTGCGTTACGAAGTGTTTATTTTATGCAAAATTTAGCGCAATAAACGCTCTCACTCTTTCTCTCTCTTTGTTTGACAAAGCAAGGTCGTTATTTAAATTGACCTACCAGAACGCTTGCGCGCGCGCGCGCCTCCAAAAGGATAATTTTTCCAAGTACACTTTCGGTAAAGATAGAAAAGTTTCAACGTAACACCAGTTTCCAACACTTTGCGAAACGAGTTGACGTAAATCTTTGTTTAGTACCGCAACTTTTTATTTCACGGGCTATGTGCCTCCGCGAGAAGAACTTGCCAACTACGACAATTTAATGTTCATGATCTGAAGTGAGGATTTTCGCTGCGATAAATGTACACTCGATTGTTCTATATTCTGCAATTCAAATCTCGTACGATTTATTTAATACAGTAAAGAGATTTTTCGTAGTATTATCGCTATTAGCATCAGGAGTAATGTTTCAAATTGACATAGCTTTTCGCTCCTCACTTCTGATATTATAATAAGAGAGAAAAATGCTGATAAATGAAGGTGAAGTTTTTGCCTTCTTCGACTGTCAGGGCTTGAATTTGTTTCGGTCAACCCTTATTTTCAAAATATGTTCACTCTAAAAATCGCATGCTTTATATCTTCCAAATATCAAACAGTTATATCATTGTTCGATTTAACCTTTTTGTTTTACTGCCCCAATCAGTGTAATTTTCTCAGCGATCGATCCCCCGAGTTAGACATTCTATATATCGATTTCAGAATCAATGCGTATAGAGCAAGTTCTCAGAGCAGTTATATCCACGTAAGTGTTCGACAAATTTCCAATAATACCCGAAGCATGTGATTCGAATTCCCAATTGCGCATAAGGCACAGCTATTCCGCCTCGAATTCCCAATTGTCCACACAAAGCGAATGTAAGTCTACACCCGCAATCACGAATACTCCTTGTTCATATATTTGGAATATATTATATTTTGCACGATAAAAATCGTTCCGCAAAATCCCTCGTTTAATTCCTGTATGATGATTATCAGCGCGTAATTTGTGTAAAATGTTTGCTCGCGCGAAAATTAAGTATATATACCTATACAAAAGCGTTAATTTGATCGGATCGTATATTTGTATAACGAAAGGACATTAATTAACAACCACCTATATTGAATCACACCCACAGGTATGCAAGCAAATATAATATATAATTGCCTTCCCGCATAATATTTACCGCGTAAAAGCAAACGGTACATATATATCGGATAAGTCGGAGGAATTCCACGATTCGCGAAACCCTCGCCTCACGTCGCGCGCATATGTATGTATATACAGCTGATGGGATCCATACGCGGAAGCGGAAGAAGCAGCACACGACTAGTACTACTGCTACTACTACTAATACTATCCGCAAGAAAGAAGGAGTCGTGAACGATGATAAATTCAGCCCTCGTGGCATATCCGAGGGTAGATAGGATCCCGAGAGTGTATGCAAATTGATTTTAATTGCGGCCCTTTATTATATGCTTCTCCGTGCGGCAATTCGCCTTATAATTCGCGAAAGACGAGAGAGAAAGCCGTGATAATTTTTACCATATAACGAGCGGGATAATTATTTAGCGCTATATTTAGCGCCCGTCCAGAAGGTTTTGCTCGCGCCAATCAATCTAGCTGAGTGGGAGTTTTTGCGTTTCAGAGCTTGGCGCCGCGCGCTGTAAGCTGCTATTTCGCGTTGCGTTGAATTTCAAACGAGACGTGCTAAGTGCCTTGATAAAATTCGCGTGCTTTTGCTGTATAGATAATAATTGCACTCATAATGCCGCCCATTTTTCAGAGTTAATATGCAAAAATGGAGCTTGTTATATATACGTGCTTTCGTTTATTTCAGCAGCGCCGATTAATTCGTTAGCCTTCTTTATCAAGTACGTTCTTGAATATTTTTAGATGTCTCGCGCGCGGACCTTGCTCATTTTTCATAAAAAGTCGATGTAAGTTGTATAATACACGTTACGTATATCATCTGCTTACTTATTTTCATCGAGCTTCGTCTTGAAAAAGTTTGTTTTCTTATATACTGTAGGAAAATCTGGTATAGTAGGTGCATTGAATTGGAGTTTCTCTTCTGAAACTTTAAAACTACCAAAGATATATACACTCTCGTTACATATCCTGCTCGAAAAATTAAATTGCGCGAGACAATTTTTCTAAAATTTCTCAAAATTGTTCAACGCAATTTTCCAACTTGTCGAATCTTGAAATTCTCGGCTAAAATAAAAGAGCGTTGAAAAGTGCAAAAAATTGCCTTACGTAAGTCTTGAAAGGTCCCCAACGTATTGGTAAGTGATCGTATTTGCTCCCAGGCGTACGGAATACAAATTTCTAACATCGTGCTTCATATTGCCAGCTATAAAATATTTCGCAGCCCTCTGGTTCGCGCGCGTATAAAAGTTTTAAAAATTTAATATCCAGAAGTTAATCTATAACATCGATCTCTCTCGCGCGCGATAGACCTTAAGAACATAATAACTATACGTATTTTGTCGCGAGTATAAAAGTCTTCACTTTCTCTCGGCAATTTTTCATGAAATAGCAGTGGAATAGGGTGAAATTGTCGCTAGACGGACAGAGAATAAAGAGAGCATGAGTCTCCGACTTGAGCACAAAATTGCTGATGGAACAGAAACGATAAGGAGGGAAAAGAGAGAACTACTAGTAGACCGACAGCTATTTACCTCGATCGAGTGAATTTATAAGCTTTTCTATATTTTCTGAATATTTTTCTGACACAGAGTTGTTTTTCAAACTGTATTATTATTATTATAAATGTACGATACAAAAGCTAAATTTCGATTCACGATTACGATATATCCAGCAAAGAAAAGAACTGCATTACTGCACAATTTCTTCGGAGCGAATCCAGACTCGCGGTCAGAAAAGATAAAATTCTTGAAAAATTACTCCTCCACTCTCCATCAGCCAGGCAATTTTATCTCCTAACGATTAAATACACCGCGCGAGCATATCCATCATCCGTCTACTTGAAAAAGCGAGTTAGACCCCGTAGCAACCTACATTGAGAAGAGTAGCAGGTCGCGGAATGCGCGATGCTCACGTACAGACTTTTTGCTTCTTATTAACTTTTTCGCCTTACCGCCGGCAGAGCACCTATATCTCGCCTTGTATCAGCGCAACGATAAGGCGACGACTTGAAATATCGTTGTCGCGTGCTAGCTTGCTTGTTTTTTTTTCTTTCTTTCCCTCTCCAACGCTTCTCTGTACTCCTTTTCACCGAGCGATTTATACCGAGCATTTTTTTTCTCTCGCTTCGCTTCGTTTCCGCTCCTGCGTGTATTTATTTATATATCTATATACACAAACACACAGGCGGTGGCTGGGGATCGTTGGCTCGATATCTCTCGGCGGTGCTTTGTTAATTAATTTGTATAGCGCGAACGTTATCGGCGTAATTATTATAATTAACGAGCCGTTGATGGACGATTGAGCAACAGCAGTATAGCATCAGGGTCGCCTGCGCAATTTCGATACTGCATTATTTTCGCGCGTTTCGCCCATCCCTCGCGTATACGTATATAATGTGCGGCGACTGCATTGTTGTTAACGCATCGGTTCTGCTATATAAAAGCTGCGCTATGCTCTTCGTATACATATACATAACGTTTGATGTGGCTTTTCAGAGGAAGTCAGTTATATCGAAGCTGCTCTCTGCGCGCCGGTTGCATGTTTGCGGAGCAAAGTTTTGTGTGTGCATATAAACTTTAGACGTAATCTTGTTGGTCGTATTCATTTACATGAATTACACAACTTTGAATTGGGATGTAAATGGAGGGCAGCAGGTGTTATGTTGAAAATTATCGACTAACCTTGTTGATTCAATTTAAGAGGAAAAAATCCGAGTACTTTCGATTACAGGCATTTCGAAGCAAGCTTTGGCAGTTCTGTGCAGAAATAATCGAAGCTATACTTTCCGGAGAGAGAAAGAGAGGGAGTTCAAAGTTGAGCGAAGCGTGATCTCGTGTGTGAGCGGGCAGCAAAAGCCACAAGGCAGCGTGAGCTCGAAAATAGTTAATTTCCAGGTCTAAAAGTCAAGAGCTGTTATGGCGTACAATACACGTCCAGCCGCAGATAAAAAAGGGGATTCTATTTTCTCCTCTTCAGAGTCATGTGGTTGCTCTGACTTTGCTGTCCACGTGCGTTTGAGCACCAGCCGAGCTATAGAACAGCCGACGAGAGACTTGATGCGCGCGGTAAACGATAAAAGCTTTGCCCTTTTGTGTATACCTATATACCGAAGGTTTATCTGTTTTCCGAGAGAATCAATTTTCTTTTTGATGCTCTTTTTTCGGATGTACCTTGGTCAGAAAAGAGTTTATACTTCTGTACGAAGTGAAGGCAAATTTATGACGATGGTTCAGTCGAGTGAATAAAAAAAGGATGGTATACACGATAGCAAGCGCTGTGATAAAGCACAGAAACGATATTACAAAAGCTCGTTCGACACACTCTAAAGCGGGACGCGAGCTAGAAAGAGAGAGAGGGAGCTCTGATGCACACACACAGTATATACTCGCGGGAACACAGAAGTTGCATTTTGTAAACATTCAATCGATCCGAATCTCTCTCTCTCTCTCTCTCTCTCTTGGCGACGACCGCCCCGAAACAACACACAAGCGGGGGAGACTATACACATATATAACGTATACGTATGTGTGTACCTACTCGCTCGCGCGCTATTAATAGTTATCCGATAAGGTTCCGTGCTTCGGACAAACTTAGCTCCACCCTGTCCATATTACAATTAAGGCGAAATGGGCCACGGAGAGCAAGATACGCCCTCGTGTGTAGACTACTACTCTCTTGGCTGCAAGCTCGTGTGCAGCAGTGCAGGCCTTGTTAATTATACCGAGCGAGAGAGAGAGAGAGAGAGAAGCAGCTGTTGTTGCTGCTCGCGATATTTTTCCCGAGTAGTGTATAGCACGAGTGATGCTTATCGTCCCGGCCCTTTAACCGAGAGTCAGCTAAAATTTGGCGAGCGAGCGAGCGAGCGCCACTTTATCTGTGCCTCGAGCTGACTCGAGAGAGTATTTGTATGGGCTATCTGATCTGCGATGAATCGGGGACTATATAATAGATGCCTGCGCTCTAACTTCATGTGCATAGTTTTTCCAAGTGGGCTCTACTATATTGTTTCCACAAAAGCTCTTCTCTATTCTAGTATATATATATATACGGCTATGAATTTATGGCCGGAATAATTGAAATTGTTTCGGCCGTAGAAAAACAATTACGCGACGACCGAATTCTGCTGACGTGATTTTATTATAGTCACCAGCGTGTGTATGTGTGTGTAACATATCACTCCTCCGTTGTTGATCGTTTCTCCAAATCTCGTTCTATAGCGTATATATCTTGACGAAATCGTCGGCTGTTGTATCAAAAATAACATCGGGGTAATTCCCACGACTCCAATTAATTAATTTTTTTTTTAGCTGACCGAGCAGCATATCGATAGTAATGAATAAAATAAGAAACGGCTCTTGTTATATATAGCTGCGATGAAATACCAATTCGATCAAGGAATTTCCCTCGGTATTCCGATATGATATACCGCTCTCACCGGATGTTCCTCTTGGAATTATTTGAATTGCAGTGCTGCGCTGCATTCCGATCAATCAGCGAACTACTCGGAGAGTCGTGATTTCGAAAAATATATGCGAACCACCCTTCGATTATATACCAATTCAATAACACAATTTAATCGCTATAAACTGCGATGCCATATTATCAAAAGACGAAAAGAAGTAAAAAATCCAAGATAATAAGAGCGTACACAAAGAGGAGATGAAAATGCGCAGTTTTTCATCGGTATGTATTACCCTCCTCCATCTGGGAAATATCTTTCTCTTTCTCGCTCCTCTTTCTATCTTAATTCCGATCCCGCCTTCTCAGGATCTTGATAAGGCTTAGCCGGCTAACTGCGACCGCTCAAATCGCTGCTGCTGCAGAGAGAGAGAAAAAGCGCACTGCAGTAGGACGAGTGGCGCGCGTCTTTTTCCTTTTTTTCTTTCTTTTTTTGAATTAAAGATCCCTCATCTCTGGTGCGACGAATGGGTCGACGACGACGATGGATAGGATAGTCGTCGAAAGAGACGCTCAGCAGATATATAGACTCGAGAGGAGCAAACTCTTGAAAGGCGGGCCAAGTGAATTTAAATCGAACCATTATCCATGCTACTCGTTCGCCGACGCTCTCTCCCTTACTCTACCGTTCGGGCTGCGAATCTCGAAATGAAAGCCTTCCGGCGCAAAGTGCCCCATTTCACGGGTCTTCACTCGTTTCTCTCTCTCTCTCTCGCTTTTGTTTTATGCGCCTGTCGTCGTCCTTTTTATAATGAACCCATGAAAAATTGCGAATCCCCGCGCGAGTTTCCGCTTAATTTTAGTCTCTCTTTTATATATACACACACATACGTCGCGCAGACACGATCGACCCGTGCGTCGTAATGTACACGCGATGACTTTTCGGGGTTCAAAGTCCTCTCCGATTATTGCGCCTCGTATTCTTACCTTATTTTCATGTTTATTTTCTCTCGGAGTCTGGCTGCGGCGTGTTTTCTCTTTTTTTTCCCAACACCCTCGTTATGGAGGAGGGGGGTTTAATGGACTCTGATATTCGGAGCTGGCTTTATACGCCGTGTTGTTTTAATGCGGGCACTTTTTGCCGTATAGTCACACCAGCGACCTTAATAGGACTGGCGGCTACTGCTTCTGAAAACTTATTTTTGCATTAAACAGTCGGTGTAAAAGTTCAACAGTAATAAAAGGCAAAGCTCTCTCACTTGTTCCCCTGCCAGACACGTGTTATATATATACACGTCCACCCGAGAGAGCGGATTCTTTCCTCCTCTATTCGCGCCCTGGGCTAATTATACCGGATGATATTCGTCGACGCGGTCGATGATTTACTGCCGGTAGTCTCGTGAATCAAAAGCTCTGGCTTAATTATTCAATATAAGTCGACGAGTCAGCGGCGCGATTTCATTTTCTCTCGCGTGATTTATCACTGCGGTGCGCGCATCCGCCTCTACTTATACTTTATACACGATACAAAAGTCCTTATAGGGATATACACTCCCTCTCGGCAAGTTTGCCACTGGCTTTTTTATCTCTCGTTGTGTACTTTTTTTACGCCCGGCGTTCTCTCTTTGTCTCCTCTTCTTAATCTTTTTCCTCGACTAGCTCTCGCGCAAGGAGGAGGGAGAAGTAACGACGACGAAAAGTTTTATTCGCGGGAGGTCTCGGAGTTGCGCTATATGGACACGGCGATCGAAAGAGAGCTATATATATGTATAAGCAGCGGCAGAAGGTCTTATCTTGTGTTTCCGCAAAGTGCGAAAGTTTCGTTACACACTTAAATATATATACCCGTATAAGCGATTCAAAAATAACAGCGACGGCAAGAAGAATTATAGCCGGAACTTTGGTCTCTCTCAAGAAGAAGAAGAAGACGAGAAGAACTTTCGCGAATTGAATTTTCGAATATTCATCCGTTAAGTACAGTTATATACCGCTCTCTCGATAATTCCGAAATCAAAGCAATCAGCTTCAGCCTCTTAGCATAAAGCTCAGGCTTTCCATCAGAGGGAGAGAACGTCGGCGGGGGGCGTCGACTTGTTGGACGCTTTTAACGGCAACAGCCGAGGATAACTTGAATGCTCTCTCTCGCTCTCTCCCTCGAACGGTGGGCGTCCGAGTAATAGCCGGTTTAGCGAGAGCTGTACATTTATTGCCAATGGAACGCTCAACTTCGACACTATGTAGCTCGATGCAATGGACTGTATATACATGTATGTATATAGACGCCCACCAGGCCGACAAATAGTTGAGTGCTTGTAATCAAGTCGACCAGCCGCGAAGTGTTAAAGACGCGGACTGTATATAACGGAATGGCGGATCTGTGCAGGCGTTTATTTGTGTAATTGCGAAATCACGGTAATTGAAATCACTTCGTTAGAATAGAAATAGTCTGGTAAAAAATATACATAAAACAATATAACTGAAAATCGGGTATCAACCAGTAGGTCATATCCTCCAAGAATTTCAAGACGTAGAAAATTCACGAAATCTGTGCACACTAAGCTCCGATTCGAAGAGTAACAAGCCGAAGGCGTTCGGCGTTGCAGAGAGAACAAGACAAGCGTATCCCTCGCGACAAGGGTAAGCCGTTCCGGAGTAGTATAGCGGGGAGGGGGATAGGGCGTCCGGAAGCGAGATAGAGTTAAAGTGATTTCCGAAGAGTCGAGTAGAGAGAGAGAGAAAAGGTGGAGGTGGCGCGTCAGAGAGAAGCGAACAGAGTGTAAAACAGAGCGAGATAGCGCTCTCTCTCTCGGTTCCTCTCGAGCGCAGTTGCCGAGGCAATTATGGCCTCCCGAGGGACCGAGAACTTATTAAGGTCAATAGAGTCTGCAGCAGCAGCATCTTTCATTCTTTCTTTCTTTCCTTCTCGCCCTGCACCTAATCGCTTCCGCTTTTATTCTTGCTTTATCGCCGCTACTTTCCTTCTCTGCTGCTGCTGCTGCTCCTCTTCCCCCCTTTATACTTCCATTTCCGTCGCCTATACTCTTTATCGCGCGCGCGCGTGGATTACGTATACTGTTTACCTTCGTCGTCTTTTACTCTCTCATTCTTCTCCTGAAATCCAACCGGATGGCTCTCTTTATTCCCCCGTAAAAGTGAGCTGCTGCTGCTCGCCTCTCTCTCTCTCTCTGTCATTTCCAGCGATTCGTCATTGTCGATTAAACTCTGCGCTTTATTATTATTAGAGATAATATACAACGATAATTCGCTTCTCTGAAAACGCTGCTGCTCGCGCTCCAAATGCCTTGAGCTTAAACTGTCTCTCCATCGCTCGTAATTGTACGTGTAACCCATTCATCGCCGCAGTCGCTCATCCCTCTCGTGCGGCTCTTTTCAATCTTCGCCGCCACCGCCGTACGCGAAACACGCTACGCAGAGCGAGAGACGGTTATAAGCGCGGCGTGTCCCATTAAACTCGGGAATTTCGCTGGTAACGAGCTACTGCTACTTCTCTCTCTCTCTTATATATATTATAATAAGCTCTCGAGGACTTTTTATACCCTCTCTCTCTCTCTCTCGGATATAAATCATACAGAAAGGGAGAGAAAACGCGACATTTGTTCGACTCGGAAATCCACGCGAATATACCCCCGAGTATAAAGCGAATCAAAAAGAGCTGCTTTTTTTCCTCCTTATCGTCAATGCGATGCTACTGCTTTCTTTATTTCTTCTTCCGCTGTATTATCTATAACTGAAGCGTCTCCGCCTTTGTAACGGCTGTTTCTTTTCCTAACGAGTATAGATACTACGCGCGGGATTACCGCGATTGAAAGGATACGTCGTCGTCGTTATAAAGGGGTTTATTATACAAAGCGATCAATCGAAAGCGCTTTTGGGGGAATGCTCGCGGCAGCTTTTTTTTCATCCATCGGTGCGCGGCTGCGGGTATATAATGGAAGATGGGATATTGATGTAATTGATAGTTGCGATTTCTCGGATTCGTTTTGTCGGATTTTCGACTGCGGGGATTTACTCCTTTATCGAGGCCGGATTATGCTCCAAGAATATTGCGCTGCTGCATGGGAGAATTTTTTTTTTTTATTAAAAAGCTCATCGATCCCTATAATAAATATAGGTACCAACATATTGTCAAGTCGCGCGAGGCTGCTAATTGTCACGATTTACACAATAATATATACAGACAGAGACGTTTGCGCAACGAGGTGGAAGAATATTATTGTTATATATAGCGTAACGCACGCACGACTGCGGCCGAGAGTGCAGTATATAATTCAAATATTGCTCTTGTCCGAGTGCCAAAACGATTTTCCGGCCTTACGACAGAGATGATTGGTACCGTTCATTGATTTTGTTTATTTGCCGCTGCGCGTGAGAGCGTATGTATGCGTGTTACGTGCGTGTCCCGTCAAATTTCGGAGGTAATAAAACTCGATGGGCGCACGAGAACTATGCCGCAGTATAATATATTAGCCGTCGAAAATTGTCATTGCGGCGCGCGCGTTTATTGGACTGCGACTAAATTACTCGGATGCGTGCATAATGTCCGTTCTCTCTCTGTCGATTAGCAACCTTTGACTATGTATATTCAGTGCTTTATTCTGCCGCGTGTGATCCAGCTTGTTTGTATAATTTTCCGCGCTGTGTACACTCGCATAATTCGTGGAAATTTGAACAAGTACTGTGCTCTCCATCGCTGCGTCTGGTCACATCCACCTGTTTCCACTTTTACTTGTTTTTTAGTAGTACATCTATTGGACTGAGTATGTATGGCACAAACTTAATTTTTCTCCGTTGACTCCGTGTAATTTGACTCGTTGCTCTCGAATATACTATAAAGAAGACACGAAAGTGGTACATATAACGTAGTAGTATCGAGGAGAGACGATAACGAAATAGTGCGTTGAGATCCGGGCGGCGGCGACAGAGCAGCAGCAGCAGCAGCAGCAGCAGTTCTCTATGCCAAGTCGAGTAGGTCAGTGCGAAAATTGCCTCCTGCATATAGCCGGTACCTACTCTGACTTGGGGCTGGTGTTGCTGCTGCGGCTCTACATTGACACATTCAATCCGATATCGATTACGGGAGTCTATATAGAACTGGCGCCTCTGCCAGCGGATTTGGTTGACTGAACTCGCAGTGGCGATTCCATTTGCCGATGGCGCGAGAGCTGCGCTGCATAGTTGCGAGCAACGGACCGAAAGAGAGAGAGGAGAGGGGTGAGGGCGGGTATATAGGGGAGGAAGCGTTTATCCTTGTGTATCCTTTTAAAGGAGCGCCTTCTGTCAGTCGAGATCAAATTCAACTCTTATGCGCCGCGAGCTATATGGATTTTACTCTTTTGGATGCGGAATATTTGGAGCTTTGGAAAAGGGAAGAAATGAAGGTGCGAAGCATATATAGAATTATTTATTGTATCTTATTTCCAAGACCGATTTTATTTTCCAGTTCGAAGCTTTTAAAGCGCTTTTCTTTTTCCCTCATCCTACTGCTTTAACTGCAACTGAGTCTGTTCAAGTTTAGATTAATATTGTATAATAAAAAAATCTCTCGTGACTGCAGGAAGCTCCGACACCGTAAAATAAAAAAGACGCTCACGACCGAGAAACCGCTAAGAGCAGCAGCGCGAAATTCCAAAGAGAAAAGAAGCCCGTAACGCCTTTGCAGCGGCTGCTGCAGTAGCGAACCCTGTCAACGGCAAGCGTCCGGCACCGCAGAAAAGAGGAGCCTATAAAAAATGAGGAGATCGTCTAGCTGCGCGCACTCTAAAGCCTTCCCTTGCAGGATCTCTCACTCGTGGTCACTTCGCCCGCTTTATCGCTCGCTTTGTGCCGAATTTCCTCTCTTTCTCGTCCCGACAGCGCAAAGGACCGAGAAAGAAGAAGAAAAAGAAGAGCAAGTATAAAGATAGCTGCACACCGAGGGTCGAGCTCATCGTTTCTCGGGCAAAGCTCCAGGATTTTCCGGCACTAATCGTAAGTCTCTTATCTTCCGTGGCGCGACTCTCGAACGAATTATTTATCGCGTGACGACGACGACGACGACGCGAAGAAACAGAGGCGCAAACTTCGTACTCTAGTCTCACAGCACACAGGGTGGAGCGAAAAAAAAATATTAGGAAACGGGCCGCCGACAAAGGAAGACACATAGTAGTAGTAGTGCGAGATAAAGGACTTGATTTTCTCTTTTCTAGCATGTTTTTTTTCTTCCTTTCTTTCTTTCACTCGGAGACTAGTTTGCTCTCGGCTGTATCGCGAGTGGGAGAAAGGGCGCTCTAAAATTAAATTTCTAATTAAGAACTTATCTTCAAATTAAATATTCATCATGGTCATTTATTCGCTCTGAGCTTTGCGCTTCAAAGCCATTATCTCTTTCTCTGTCGTACGTCGTCCCTTCTCTCTCATCTAGTTTACTTTTAAGGGGTTTATGTGTTTTGTTGAGCGAAGCCGAGTTGCGTGGGCGGTTTTTACGCCGCTAATAATTGTTCCGCGACGTAATTACTCCTGAAGCGAAGCTAACTCGACTGATTTCAGACGCCTTATTCATGAGAAATAGAAGTGAAATTGCTGACAGGTGCTGTTCGACCTCGAAATTCCGTTGAAATTCGCAGGCAATATCAATCAGAGACGATGTTGCGGTCTGGCAAAGCCCTTACCAATTGTGGTTTCCATTCTGGAATCTTCGCGCACAAGTACAGTCCCTGCCTCTCATTATTTTTTCAAAGTTTTTAGCTGAACCGATGCCTACCATATATAGCTACAGCTAATTCGAGTTGAAGAAGCATTAGCGAGAGCGTTATATATATGCGCTAAGTAAAATGACTCGGAAGCGGCGGAACTATATAGGATAGCGAGAGAGTATATAACATTCGTTAGCCATTGTTGGAAAAGCGACTTTGAATTGATTCATCAAGCCGAGACACTTAGCAGTCGAGCTTCTAAGCGACTGCAGCTCTCTGCGGCTGATGAAAACGGCAATAGAAGCGAAAACTCGGGGGAACAATCGATGCACTGTTACTCTATATACCTCTCCTTGTATACAGTTATATACTCTGCGCTTCAGCCATCAAGAGTACAGAGTAGTCGAGAAGAAGAAGAAGTTGAAGAAGAAAGCCACGAACTGTGCGAGCGAGCGCGAGTAAAGTGGTCAAAGTCAAAACGAGAGGATCACGCAGCGCGCGCTCGCAAGTTGAGTTTGAGGACGGCTGTTAGTGGTTGGAAAACCAATACTAATCCAATAATAAGTCGCCCGACGAGTCTCCTTTGAAAGCGTTGTCCCCTATCTCTCGGATGACTATCCCTATGTATATATACCCGTGTGTACACATGTATATATACAATAAATCAATAACACGGACGATTGGCCCCTGCGAGTCAGCTATTTGGACCTTCTCTAGCTAGTATATTACTGGCCAGCTATACGAGTCTCTCATTTACTCACGATCTATCTCGCGGTTTATTATATCAATGCACGACATTGCGCGCGCGCGTGATCCGGTTACAGTACCGCAGAGGGAATACACGTATGTTATACGCTTATCAAATCGTGTGTATTAATGATTTTCCTATCATGTGATCAAATACTCAACTTTTCAACAATTTTACGCAAAAGCTCGTAATTAGCTAATGCAAACAAACGATTACCGCAGTGTACACACTATACTTCCAAGAGACTTCAACCCTTATCTTATCATCAACTTGCGTCATTCTACAACGCTCTCTTTCCTGACTCAGTTTCCCTCTTGTATCTCGAATCAATAAAAGAAAGGTTCACGAGCCTCTCCGATCGATAATCCGCGATACATCTATCGAGAGAGACTCGTTGGGACAGGGCTACAGTGATTTTTCGGAGCTTACCTCTCGATATACCGAAAAGTGGTCAACGGGCCGGCGGCGGCAACTGCGATAAGAGTATATAGCGCGTAAAGCTCGGATTTCAGCTGCTCCCCTATACATATATATATAAACGTTGCCCGAACGGAGGGCTAGACAAAGTCGAGAGATTTGCGGTGATAAAGAAAGAAGGTCAAGTAGATGTGGAATGTAACGGGCGAAGGGTGTCGATGCCAGGGTGCATCGTCAAGTGACTGTGAAGAGATACACGATATACCTTACTGTGAAGGGTTTATCGATGGTGTATAAGGAATTCTATATATACGATGTCAGCTGATTAGCTAAAATAACGCTGCTATTTCCTTTATCTTCGTTAGAGTTGGATGTATTATAGGTCTGGAAATAAAAAGGCTCGGAGAGAGAGGGAGACGAGTTAATTAAAACTAGCAGCGATACGATTTCGTCCCGTCTTCCCCAAACTTTTTCCACGCCCCAGCCTTTCTCATTCAAATGCGACCTTTGCTCTCCGCGTTTATTGGCGAATTTCCCTCTCTATACTCAATTTACTTTGCAGCCCCGGCGATTTCGATAATCGAGCCCCCGTTCTTTTTTTAGCCTTTGAAATATCAATTTTATTACTATTTTTTTTCAATCTGTCGATTCGCTTTCCCGATTTCTATAAATAAAAAATCGTAAACGAGGATTATATTTTAACAAATATATCCTATGCAATAGCTCGCTTTATACGTAGGCTATACACGATTCGCTAAATTACTTTTCAGTCGAACACAAAAAATTCTGTTATTTGCACCCGTACGTCCTGACCTTTCGTCGTTCTCAACGATCTCGAGATAATCTCCTTAGCTCACTCGTTGTTGTTTTTTTTCTCTTCGTCGACCTATCGGCGGCCCGCATCTCGTCCTGAAAAATCGATGCTTCACGTGAGAAAACTACTTTGCTCATAGCCTTAATACTGTCCGATAATGAAAAAAAAAACCCAACCGAGTTATATAATAATTCTCGGGCTATTAATATCTCATCGGGTTTAGCTCGCGGCGATTTAGCGCGAATCTCTCGCAACTCCATTGACTCGGCCATTATACGCTGTATATAGTTTCCAAAACTTTCGAAGGATATCCCATCCGCAGGCTAGTCTTCTCTGCATTATATCGGTAGCTGGGAAGTTCGCGCAACAGGTATATAAGAGGAGTAAAGAAAGCCGGGGCGAAACAAAATGGATGTATAAGAAGAGGCCTTTATGCTTCGTCGTCGCGCGCAGCTCTCGCCTTAATTAATGGCCTGAATCTCGCGTTTTATAATGAATGACCGGCTGGCTCTTTTTTTCTTCTTCTCCTCTCAGGAATGAAAATGCGAAGAAAGAGAGGAAAATAGAAAAGCGCGCGCGAACGAAAACTCGGGATTCTTCTTTATTCGAGAGGAGAGGGAGAGAGAGAGAGAGGAATTGAATTTTCAGTCGCTTCCTCGCTTTCATTCGCTCTCGCTCTCGTTTTATTACAATAATTGGATTGCTTTTCACGATGGGTGTCTGCTTATAGCCTCGTAATTCGTTCAGCTTCTTTTACGATGTTTCAAAAAGCCCGCCGGAACAATAGGACCAATTGCCATTTGCTCATTGTAACGAGTGCTACGCGCAACACGAGCGCGCGCGAGAGAGAGTTCGGCCTGATTCTCGCCTCTCTTTGCCTTTCTTTCTTGTTTCATCTGATGCGCATACGCATATAGTATGAGCTATTGTTTAATTCATCGGCATTGTTGGCAAATTTAATTTATCTCTACTCGACGTTCGATCTCGTGTTTTTTGTTTGCGTTATACGGGAACACAGGCAACTTTTGAACGCTCAAAAAATTCGATTTTCACCTTCGCCAGCTCTGATGCTTGTTATTTCGATAAATTAATCGTTAATTCTGAAGTTTGTCAATATATAGGTCTATGGTAATCACGAGTTGTATCGGAAATTAAATTAGGAGCTGCTCATTATACAAACACAGATAAAGAATCATTTGAGACAAAGTATGAGAACAACTAATAATTGCAATTTTCAGTGTATAAATAAAGAAGGAAACAAATCATCGTTATAACGTCAATATATAATTTAAATGCAACCATTAATTATTACCTTGACATTCAGAATGATTGTGTCTAGAATTTCATAATATATTAATGTTTAGGGGTAAATCTTTTTAGCTCTATTTTTATCAGTGAACTGATTACTCGTTTAACCATCTCATTGCCAATCAAATAATGGACTGATTAACGCAAACAATTTCATTTCTATTAAATAAGATCGCGGTAAAAATTACGAGATGAAAAGAGCCACGGAAAAAGCTCGTCCAAAGAGCTCGAAAAGTCACCGGGATTGGTATTGTCCTTTAGAAATAAAATTTCCCGGCAAATCCCAAGCTCCTTTACGCTCGACGAGTGTATAGTGAATTAAATTTCATTCGCAACATCTCTCGCTCTCTTATGCCATCTTCGTCGTGACACGTTTTTCTCTCATATTTCACCGGCGCCTTTTTCCGAGCGAAAGATTAGTAGTAGTAGCAGCAGCAGCAGCAGCAGCTACAGCAGAAGTCATATTGTTTAGCTCGTACGTATATACCACAGAAGAGAGAATTTCTGCTGCTCGTGTCTTTGTGCCCGCGCTTCCTGCTGCTCTCCCGCGTGTCTCGCTTTACCCTCTTTTCCAATTGGACAAAGGCGGCTTTTGTTTTCCGCGCTTTCGTTTCGTCACAATGTGTGCACACGCCCCTTTGAACCGGCCGCAGCCGTCAGATAGTTCGCGTTTTGAAATCGAGACTATTGACGCTCGATACAGGTCAACGATAGGTGAAAAAGAGGCAAAAATGTCGACTTCGCGGCTGCAGTAGCTGTGTAAACGAATGCTTAAAAAGTACATCACCTCTATACGGAAGGAAACGGGAGCGCAAAAAGATTACTCGACTGGAATTCCGGGCTCTCTTGGAATATTTCGCTCGTGTAATAGAGCATATAGTTGTCTCGTGTCCGATCCAGCTGCTGCGGGAATTATTTAACGCTTTTTCACATGGATTCATAATATTAATCCGCTGTTCTATTGAATTATTATTATTAAACGAGTTTGATCAGAGGATATAAAGTGAATATATCATATATATTATTTAATCGCTATTATGGATTTCAAATAAAAGCCTCCTGCAAGGTCTGAATTTAATTGAAATTAAAGCGGAACGCCATTCTTAATTTTAATTTATGCATAATTTCGGTGAAAGCGCTGAATGAGTCAAGTTTTCCGCGCTCGCGCAAAGTGAAAACTGAAAGAGCGCGTGGCAGAGCAGCGAAAAAGAAAGCTAAACGCCCTCCTCGAAATGTTTTTTGACACTATTATTACGAAAATTACAAGAGCGCACTCTAGCGCAAATAAGCATTCGCAAAATTACGCGCCATTTTCTCTCTCTCTCTCTCGCTTGAACACAACTTTTAAAATCACCTCGAAATAGAACAAATACCCGGGGATTTTCGCGCAATGATTTCTCTTACGTATTCGCGAGAGAGCTTGGCCTAGCGTTTCTTCCGCTTGAATCGCGCTAACTGACCTACTAAATGCAGACGAGGAGGAGAGAGAAAAAAAGCCCGAGCGAAAAAAGAGATATTCTTCCTTCTTCTGAAATTGCGGATCGATCGGGAGGCTGCAATATGAAAAAGAGAAACTATGAACTTTACATTTCTGCTGCGTGACAGCAGTGGCGGTCCTCAGAATTAATCGCCTGATGTATATTATAATTGTGCTTACGGCTTCGAGATAGCGCTAAACACAGGAAAATTTATTCAGCAGAATGTGCTACACGCCTTAAATATCACGTGCAAAAAGAAAGAGAAAAAGCCTGTGTGTGAGAAGAGAGGAGCTTTTTCATCTCGTACGTCCTGGGCCTTGTAAGTTTTTCCCCCTCGGTGAAAGGTGAAAAGCTGTGAAATAGAAGGAGTGGGCAAAAAACCGGCCGTGAGCTCTATCTCTACGTTCGTTAGTGCCCGTCTCACTCTCTCTGTAAGAAATTCACGACGGCGGGAGATGTATATATATATGCGACAGTGCGCGCGCGACAAAAAGAGTCGACGAAACGAGCGGCAATGTCTGTTGCTCTGCACGTGACTGAAAGAAGAGGAGCTCGAAATGACGAGGACGACGACGAATTAATGATAGCGCACGGATAAAGATCTCCCGCGGCTCTGCGGAGTTTAAATTTTAAATCCGATAGAATTAGGTCATGGTAATTGGCGGTGGTTCATCGCGGATATGTTTATATTTTTCCCCCTCTTCTGCAGCATTATAGATACTTTCGAGTGGAACTGCAATTATTGTGACTAGTCACGTTTTCATTAGACCGAATCATGTCCTCGTTCGATCCTGGAATGTATGGCTGATACATTGAGAAATCTGGTCACACCCGGCGAGTAGTAAAAAATGCGCGCTTGCTAAATCGTTTCTTTAAATGAAGCTAATTTAAAGAGAGGAAGTGAAACAGTTAGAGGGAGTGAAGAGACAGTAGTAGTAGTCAGCCGAGATAAAGGGAAAGACAGCGGAAAGCAATCAGTGACGGAAAAAGGAGAGATAGAGAGAAAAAGTAACGTGGAAAACGAGGGCCGATCAAAAACTTCTCACGTAGGAAATATCAAATAGCTCTGCAGATGGACACATGGGTTTTTATTTTTGCTGAGACCGTGTTGGTGATACGTAATTTCGTACCGAAATTGCTGGACTTCGTTGTACAACATTAGTGCTGGAATAACGTTCTTTATAATTTAGTGACGGATTTCAGTTGTGCGGAAATTTCGCCTGCTATAACAATCTCGTACATGACGATGATATAGGAGGTCAACTACAAAGTTTAAGAGTAGACAAGTACTATGAATTAACCTAATTAAGGGTAAGAGTGTATAGCCATAATTCAAGCAAGTGTTAAAGTCGATTATCATACTTGGAAGTACAGGGGATTTTTCCTGAAATATTACCATTTTATGCGCGTGGCATGCAGTTTAGTGTACGAAGAGAGTCGTTGAGTAACGTTTCATCATGCGCGTCGATTTCATTTTTGAAGTTTTAAGATCGGAGCATACGTTTTAAAATTTAATTTATTTTAGCCTCCTTCGTAAGTAATAAGTGGTAACGCCTGAAACTGTTCAGACATTGATCTAGAAAAAGATAGTGCGAATTCAATCTTCTAAAAGCTTATAAAGTTTTTACATCTTTATCATATTTAATGCAACATCAATTATTTAAAGGTCTATGAATTTTACTGCAGACACTAAAATAAAAATTCATTTCTTGAAGCGTTATACAATATTCATTATTTTAACTAACGTGTATAATACTAACAAAATGTTGAAAATTAGCAGTAAATTTGAATGTTATTAATAATACCTTGTATGTGCACTCATGAGTATAATGATTGTTATTGCAAACTCGCTTTGACTGAATATTATTAAATAATACAACTTTGCAACGAAACTCTAATTGAAATATCAAAATTTTACTTTATTATAAATTTAGCTTTATACCTACCCTCGCAAACAATTACGTTATGTATACAGGCTTAAGCAGAAAAAATTAGCCCCCCCCCTCTCTCTTTTCGTTAATACTTGAAATATGGACTACAACAAAGGAGTTTACGGCACTAGTCGACTTTCCTTAACCTCGTTATTATCCATTCCCGCAATTTAAACACGAAAACCGACGAAAAAGCAAACGCGCCAGCGTAATGAAGAAGGCCTTGGCTCACGATCTAAATTTAACAAACTTCTTTTATTTCAGTCCGACTCTTTAGCTCAATTCAGCAGACTACGTTTTTTTTGATAAATCATTCAAAGTCGCGCGATTCATTCGATCGGTGTACATTCAATAAGTAACGGAGGCCGTGTTATTATAGAAAAGAAATAAATTCTCGAAAAAATCATCGTCACGGGAGTAGAGCATCATCTCGCATTAACACCGCAAGGCAAATCTAGGGAGGTGCAAACATTATGGAAAACACGCTCTCTTGCGAGAGGGGGAGCCAAGAGAGAGAGAGAGAGAGAGAGAGAGAAATTAATTGCCTATAAAACGGCCTTCCCGCGGCCTTGCCAAGTCGCGTGTCGGTTGCCCTCGATTTCCTCTCTCTCTTTCTCTTTGGAGCGCTGCACTCGAGTTCGTGACGCGGCGGATTTTCCGGCGCTCGCTTTATTCCTGGCACGACTAGCCGAGACTTTCCACCCTCTTTAGCGGCGCTGCTGCTGCTGTCTCCTTCTCGCCTATTTAGCTAATTAACTTCCAGATGGCCTGTGGATCATGGCTGCTTTTTTTGCCTTCTTCAAAGCTGCTTTTTTATTTTTTGCTCTCGGAATATCCATGTGTGGGCGGTTGTTTATGCGCGTTTTTTTCGTAGATTTATGCGCGGGACTGTTTACTAATTAAGCGAATGTCGTGTGTGTGTGTGTGTGTGTGTGTGTGTGTGTGAATATTCAATTGGATTAGGGTGGAACATTATCGCGTGGAATATCTGTCGGATTTTGAAAAACAGAGAGAGGAGAGAGACTTGTCGACTCGTGCTGCTCTCAAGGTTTTGTAACAAATTATAAGTTTGACGATCGATAATTTTCCAGAATACAAAATATCTCGGCCGCCTATAATACTGTATATATGTGCGCCTCTCTGGCTGAAATCGGTCTATCCTCTTTAATCGTCGGGCCGTTGCAGTCGTTTCGATCAAATGTATAAAGTCATAAGTGGAAAAAAGTGAGGCACGGCTAGCCGCGCACATTTTCACCCCTATATCCTCTCGAGTTCAATCGAGTTCCGATTTTACGTTGAATAAAAAAAAAAGAATATGATACAGTTAAAACATAAAAGATATATCTCGCAAACTTTTATAACGACATTTCTTAACGACGATCCTCCAAAATCCCGTCGAATCACCGCACCTTAGTCTTCGCTCTCCTGACGAGAAGCAAAAAATCCGAAGCAGCTCAGCCTCTTAACTATGTTTACAAACGACCCGAAAACGCCGGCGTCGTATCGGATCGCTCGGCGTTTATTACCCCGAGCGAGAGAGAGAGAGGAGGGATTATTCGAGGCGGCCACATGCATATAGGTATATATATACAGCAGCGGCGGCGGCGGCGGTGGCGTTTAAGGGGCTGCTGCAATCGATTGGGCGGGAAAGAGAGCGCGCACCTCTATATATACACGTGTATACTGCACACAGAGCCGCGAATTAATAGCTAGTCGCGACCTGGCAGAGAGCCTGCGGCCATTTGCATCTATGCCCGTGTGAATATATCCGTAGTGCGGCTTTAGGATTTCGCGCTATATATACTGCTATACTCTTTTTTTTTCGAAGATTCGCTCGCGGTGTGAGATCGTAAAAAGCTGCATCAGGGAGAGGGAGAGGGAGAGAAGCGACTGCTTTTAATGGACGGGGAGAGGAGGGTAAGGCGGCAGTAGCGGCGATTCGAGGCGTAAAATTTTATAGGGATTTTTTCCGCTCGGTGTATTCCGAGTAATCTCCTTAAAGCTATTTTACGTCGAGTTTCGGCCGTCGCTTTGAAGTGCGCTCTATATATACCTCTCACTGGCTTCTGATGCTCGCTTTTAGCTTTGTGATGCCACTGCTGCCGCTGCTTTTTTCGCGTTAACTGCAGCTCGCGCGAATCTGTGAAGTTTGCTATTGTTTGTTGGCTCGCGAGAATTCTAAACTTTCCGCGGTTATTTATTTTTTTTTTTTGTATTTTAAACAATAGGATATTCTGTCAAATTTGTCTTCTCAATTTTTACTCGGAATTCCCCCATGAATTTTATATTCGAGAAAAAAGTCCGAGTCAATTCTAAATGGCTCGTTCAGTTTTATAACACGCCAATATATAGCTATTGGAAAATGTGGAAATATCCCGGGACGTTACGTTGCAAGTCTCTCTCTCTCTCTCATATTGCTCGGGAATAATCTCGAGCGATGCGTATAAACCTTTTTCCTGCGCAGAGCGAATTTATTCCTGTAATATGCAGCCACTCTCTTACGTTCCACCTACGTCAATCGAGAAAAAGAGAGCAGAAGACTATCGTCAACTGCAGAATTTTAATACTGTTCACGAACAGCTAGCGACAATAAACCACTTTTCCGCAAATATCAACAAAAGAGATTGAGAAACGTCTGCTGCACTCGGTGCGTGTGCGTCTGAAAAATTCCAAGGGAATTTTTCAGCGCACCTCCTATTACGCAATATGGAATCTTCGAAGCCAATAATCGACTTGAACATGTGTGTGTGTACTTGTATATACATATGTATGGTATAGAAATATCAAGATTCACAACGGCAACGCGATTCGAGCATTACGCAAATGAAGCTTTTTCAAAGCTGCGACGACCCGAAAATTCGCTCCTTTCAATAAATAAAAAAATGTATTCCAAACAGCGTCACGATTTCCGTGTATACGCACATACCTTTTTAACAAAAATAGACATTCTATTGTCTGGAATTTTCGAGATCATAGCGGGAATCGCGTGACAATCGTTAAAGTCCTCCCATTGGAAGTCACATAAAACCGAGGACATTATTGTTACGGCGCGACTTTTGTTTATCACACTATACCGCTCTCCAGGAGAGCAGGCATTACTATGCAGACAATTATTATACCTCTGATTTATTCACCCTCGGCAATATATCGAAATCAGCAGCTCGTCTCGTCGATAATAAATAAACAACCCGCGCTCTATTGCGTTCAATTTTAAGAGAGAAAAAAAACGAGCCTTCGCATCGCGTTAGCCTATATAAGAAGCCCTTCGCTTTAAATCGCCGAGGGCAGTAAAAACGCGCGTCGGCGGTCAACGAGGTCTACTGCCGTCTCGAGAAAAAAAAATCGAGAATGCCGCTGCGCATAAAAAGGATCTCTCCCTCGACCAGCCCCCATGAATAGAAGCGAGATTCTGGTGCAGCTTATTCCCTGCATTTCGTAAAACAGTATTTACTTAAAAAAAAAAAATGCTGATATAATCGAGCGTGAGGAAAAAAATGTCCGATCGACTATCAAGTCGCACGAATAAAACGCCCTCGCTCGCGGAGGTATATACCTATATAGCCAGTAATTCAAACGCGACCCGATGATTTGGTAGCCTGCAGCCGCTAATCCACTTTGCTCTCTAGCGTCCGCAATCAGCGATTCGTCTGTCTCTCTCTTTTCCGCAGCTCGCTCTCGTCCGCGGTTTTCGCCCATTAACAATTAGCGCTTCGGCCGATGCTATAGTGAGCGAGAAAATGCGTTACCGCGTTTATGTCGGGCAAACATCAGGTAAATTTCGCGCGCCGCCACTATTTCCGATGAATTACCGTTCTACGGCTCACCAGAAGCTGCTGCTTCTGCTGAAATAGCAATTTTGTTCTATGCATACATATATACAGCCTCGATGCGTGATTTCGATCATTCGACGATGATATGAAAAAAAAAAAAAAACAAAATAATAAAATGAATCTTGTTTATATGCGCGCGCGGTGGATAAATGCAGATTGACTCGGCGAGCGCGGTTTACTGTTGTTATTATAAAATGATTCATGAATATTTACGAGCGCAGCAATTTACGTTGAACGCGCGTGGATTGATATAATAAAAAAAGCGCGGCACACTGCGTTACCTCGACTCTATACACCCATGAATAAACTTTGATGTGCGCGAATCGAAAAATATAAACGAATTTGTAATTCCGAAAGTCTGTCCGCTGAACTATAGAAAGTTGAGAGAGAGAGAAAATAGATATATAGTTCTGGATATTGGTGAGGGAGAGCGTAGAGGGCAAAACTTTAGAGTGCCGGATTACGGATTTGGGTGCAGGTTCGGTCGAATTGGTGTGTAGGGCCTCGCTGAAAGCGTATAATCCGACGAGAGGAGAGTTCTTGATTTATTATCTCCGGAGAAGAAGAAAAAACTCGTAATTTGAATTTCATCTTGGATCTCTTTCTACTCTCTGACTCTATGATAAATCGATGACTATCACTATGTACGCGCAGAGTTGATAACTCTCGAATCGACCTGTACAGCTGCATATATTAAATACTGAAACTTTGTTGGTGCAAAATCCTGACGAAAAAAAAGACTATCAGCATATACGTGTAAAAAAGGATGATGACGTTGACTTACTCGCTTTTTCATATCACGTATATGGAGCTGGTTTGGATACCTCGAAACGCCTCCTTAGGCGAAGGTAAATGTGTGCTCTGTTCGGCAAACACGTGCGTGCTGTTTGCTCTCGCGCACGCAAGAAGCTTCTTATTCCCGGTTTCGGCGTATAATGATTTGTATATATTGGAACAGCATGCGGTGATTTCTTAATTCTTTACCGGATTATATCGTGAAGCAATGAACGATGCAAAATATATTTATTGAACAAAGTTTACCCTTTTTTTTGTCTTTTATTACACCGGAAAGATTAAACTTTACGCAGCTACTAAGGCTCATATAAAATTTATGGTATAAGCAGTAAAGTCCTCTCTCTCTTTCTCGTATAAGCTGAAATGCTTTTTTCCCCAAGAATGCTACTCATTCTTTTCAAGGCACGCGCTAGCGAGAAAAAGCGTTTTATAGCGTAAAAGTTATTCAAATATATTTCCTGGAAAATCGTGATGAAAATCACGGCAAACGACGTACATTAAATTCGTAAAAGGGGCGAGTTTGAATTATTTTCTCTCTGCTTGTCAGCGGTGTACAATCCCGATAAAACTTTCCAATAAAGGTATGGAAAATTTTTGCGTATTATATATACAAGCTTGATTATCTGTCGCCGCGCATAAAGCGTGTGCTGAATACGCCGAGAACATTGTTATATTTTTCGTATTAAAAGTGCGAGATTTTTGCTAGAGCACGTATTCGCTTTATCCGCGCATATGTATGAAAATATTTATGGGGGATTTCGAGTTATATATGTGAGGATGAAGGATTTTCGGAAAATTCGTGGGATAAGAAAAAAATTTCGATTCCTCTATATAAGTGTACGACTGAGAAAAATATCAAACTAAACCGATGCGATACACTGCCGACTCAGACGTGTGGAATATTATATCCAGACGCGCGGCCTAAGTAGATACGTTCCGTGTCCGATCAGACACGGCGCGTCTGACTAAACTCGGCGTCTACCATTACCCGCACTCGAATCATTTCGCATCCAACCACTGTAGCAACAACTGTAGAAAAAAATGCCAGTATAGACCCACGTAAAAGTACATACATATACCCATCCAAAATCCACACACGCACGAGTAGGAGTCACATTTTCACTCTATAAATATGAAACACAGTATATAGCAGGTCTCCGCGTGAACGCTCGCGCTAAATTAATCAAACATAGTGTGTGTGTGTCGGTGGTGGTGAAACTCGCCGGCGGCGGCGTAGTGCAATTTTTTCCTTTTCGTATATGTGTACGCAAAAAAGACGAGCGACAGGACGCACGCACGAAATGAATTCCCGAAGCGGGGGCGACAAATTCGAACCGACGGCGCGTGCTCATCTCTTTCTTTGTACTGAAAGAAACGAGACAATTTTTGCGTTTTTTACCCACGAACTGACGCGGACTATGACGTTTTCCTCATTAGGTTTTTCGCTGTATTTATCGAGTTGGACGAACATAATAATGTACCATTGAATTTTCATGAAAGATATGCTGTATTCGCAATAAGCGCGTCATCGTGACCGGCATTTTTTTCCGCAACGACGCCGAAAAACGACTCGATTCGCAGTTCTCGCAACGCCATATATATTATAAGTATAAACAAGACGACGGCAAGAAATCCTCGCTGAAAAAACATGACAAAGGTATGAGACGAGAGAGAATAATTCAGACCGCTGCAGTTCGATTCTGCATCAGCAGTAGTATAGCAGCGGCGAGAGGTGGGCGTTACATATATATCCCGCCGAGCATTTTTTCAAAGTCTCTCGTTATATTCTCCTGCTCGCTCTGTGGACTGAAAGAGCGGAGAAATGAAAATCGCTCTTTTTTCTCTCTCGTCTTCCCTTTCTCTGCGGGCGACATGTGTTTACTCTCGCGGATAACTAGGGGGCTTGCAAATAATGAGAAACTTGATTTCTCGTTAGTTTGTCTTTTGTGATGCGCTCGCGGCGGCTACGCTTGAAAAATGTACTTCTTTCACGTCAGGGAGGAAAGTCTCTCGAGTTGGAAGACGCTACGCGCAGGTGTATGTATTTACTCTACTAATTAATTGCGCTTTTTTTTTAAATATACCCCCCGACGCGCTTTTCGCCGAGAGATGCGTCGGCGCAAACATCAAAGGATAATTATACTGTATCAGAAATTCGTTTGTATATTTAATAATAAATCTCGAAGAGACATATACATCTATACAGCCATCAGGCTGATGATCGCTCAGGCGGAGATCGTGCTAGGCCGATGACAAATATTGACCCTGGACAGATGCCGCAGCAGCATCAGCAGCAGCACCTGTACGCGTCGACGTGTCTCTTTCCCTATGGCGCTGTATACTGCGGACCGGCGACGAGTCAATCGGGTTAATTAAATTTCACACGGCGCCTGTGTGGGCGGCCTTGTCTGTGTGAGTTTGCTTATCTTCGGGGCTAAATTTTGCAGCTACTTTGTTTGACCTGCAGATTGGACGTGTTCTCGCGCGCGCGGTATTATAGCCATGTGTAGTCCGCCGCTGTGTCATCAGTCGCGCGAGATCTTCTGATATAGAGGGATAATGGTGGCTAATACGTGTGAGCTTGGATGACTAGCCTGTGGATGTACGTATCGGAAAACTGTGTATGTATGTGTGCTCTGGATTTGATTTTTATCCGGTATGGTTGATGAGATCTTCAAATGATTTGTCAAATTTTTTTTTTATGGATGTGTATCACGGAGTAAAAAAATTCGAAAAAAAGAAAACAGCTTTAGACTGGGCTTTTCCCCACTGCTTAGTATTAGTGTCTACGCCAAAACTGTCTTGTCGGGCCTGCTTCTACGGCCGTTCATGCTACAACAGTTTTTTATAGCTTGGTGTATTTAACAACGATCGGCTCGATACTTCGGTATTCATACCGGTTATAATAACGAAGGCCCTCACGTTTAATTTTCCCTCCGACCATATCCCTCGCACTTAGACACAGGCTGCCGCTCGAAGCTCGCTTTGCGGCGCTCTTAGCCCATGCAAACAGCTGCGCTGCACACAGGGCTCTTTCACCTCCGTGTGTACACACACCCGACCTGCTATATAGAGAGTCTCTCTCTGTGTGTCTTTCGCGCGCTGCATGCACATGATGCGTGCATCAAGATCCCTCCTCTCTCATCTATCCCCGTCTATATGAATATACAGGTATATATGTATATATATCTATCGATGGGAGTGCACGCTCGAATCAGTATGCATGCTAAACGCGCAGGACAAAGGGCCCGCAACGGCTGAATTGTTGAGGTTAGTCGATTAATATTCCGGCGCCGCGCTCGTCAATTCCTGCCGGCGGCTATATCCCGCTGATTATCGCCCTCTAAGTGTAAATATGCATAGGTGCGCGCGAGAGATGCTTATGTTTGCGCGCGCTTGATGTTTTTATTACGGCTGACCTCGTCGCGCGATGTCCGACGAGATGATCTATTATCGTTTAGCTTCTGTTTTTCAATGCGCGAGGCATCGAAGAGAACTTATTGTTAGAATTGAGAGAATGTAAAATTTCGAGCGCGGCGAGAAAAGAGAATCGATAGAGCCACTCGACTTATGTATACATACGTAAACCTTTTGCGCGCATAAAAGCCCTCTCTCTCTCTCTCTTTCTCGAGAAAATTAAAATCGTTTCAATTGTTTTTTAATGCAGTGCAGCCGCACTTGTGTTTTCCCTTATATATTTTCTCGCTTTTTTCTCTCACACGCACACACTCGAGATCTATATGCAGAGAGAAATGCATAAAAAAGCGCAGTCTTGCAATTTCTATATTTCAGAGATGTGTGTGTATAGAAGTGAAAGTAGAACGACTGCGTTTCGTATATAGCTGCGCGCGCGCGAAAAGAATCCATAAATTGATTCCCGAATCTATTTCTGGTATATACCCCGCCTCCTCTCCGCGAGAGAGTTTCCTGTTCCTTTGTTTACACTTTCGAACTGGCCGGACCGCGTGCGGGTACATAAATTACCACTTTCTTAAGTGAAAAAATATTCATCCTCGTCGTCCGCCGTGCGGCGGCTCAAAGTATTGAGTTACGTTAAATCTCGAATGATATCTCGCCGCGCCGCAAGTTATAGTCGTGAGATAAGTAAAAAGGCAAATAAAGTTGCTTGAGAAAGGGAGATTCGTCGTATTTTCACCATATAATCTATCACCCGCTATAAGCCACAGAAAAACTTTTGGGATTACCGAGCGCAAGAGAACGGTATTCCCCTCCCCGCGCGCGTCTATATTTATATACGACCACGATCGAGAGTCAAAAGATTTTCCCTCAAAGACAATATTTTTTTCATATATATATAAACAAAAATTCATTCATTCTCAAAAGCCGCAAAGAATGAATTAACACGCCAAAGAGAATGAAAAGAGAAGAAGAAGAATTAATCGAACTGAATAAGAGTGGTCTCGAGAGTTAAAAAGTTTGAATTCAGTTAACTAGCGTTGCGCGTTCCTTACATTCAATTAAAACGCGAGTACAGCAGCAGCTCTCCGGCAAATAAAAGCTTTCTTTTATTAAGATAGACTCGGATTGAGCTGAGTGCGTGCATCAAAGCGGCCGCGGCGAGGTATTGAAAAGCGTTTTGCCAAAGCTGCCCGACGAGCGTTTGTGCTCCGCAAAACAATTCGCGCTGCCGAGCAACAGTTGCGCCGCCGCCGCCGCTTTGGCTGCAGTTCCCCTAGGAATCCGACGGACCAAAACGAACAAAACGTTCATCCGCAACATCGATCAAAAAGACTGTGTGCGCTATTCCTCTCTCTCTCTTCCTCCTCTTTCACCTACATAGGTATATCCCCTTTTTTTTGCTACTCCTTTTTCTCTTCCTTGCCTTTCTGCCTCGGTATTTTCCCATTCGCTTTATCCCTTCGTTTGAATTTTTTTTTCTCTTTCCCGCGCGCCGCCGCCGTCCGCTCTACGCTGCAGAGAGAAAATAAGTGTCGACGTATATTGTTGAAAAAAGAAACAAAAATAATGCCCGGCGGTCGAGTATGAGAAAATCCCGTCTATTTATTCACGAGTCAATATAATATAATATCGCGCCGGTCTAAAAGAGCGGAGGCATCGGGGAGTACTGCGTGTCTCGAAAATCGCGTCACAGGGAAAAGCCCAGTGAGCTCGAATGCTCGGATGATCAATGACGGCGCCGATCTTCCGGCACTTGACGCAAAGCTCGTCCCCCTCTATATTCTCGAAGCCGATTATACCTCCTGTATAGTACTTAAACACACACCCACATATACACACAGGCGGTGTAGTACCACTGACCTTCGACTATTGGTCGTTTAGTCGTCGTGGCCTGGATTTCACCCTGACGAATCGCTCGCGTGGTTTGTCTTGCTCGAGATGAGCGGGATTAAAGGGAGAGAGCGGCGAGAGTAGAGCTTGCGGTGTACTGGCGAGATTGGGCCGACGTGTCGGGGATAATGGGACTGGACGGATTTACATTTATGGAGATGTGACTCGGGCGCGTTATTGTTTTGTTTGTTGGATATTGTTTTTATAATATATAAATGATCGTTGCAGATGGGTAGTAGTGCATTACGATAATAGGATGTAACGAGAAAACGGAGTAGCGAGAGAACGTCAACCGATGCGATATTTCATTGGCTCTGTAAAGCAGCCCTTTATCTAATTCCAATGCTGCTGCTTCGCGCTGTAATGAAATCCGCTGACTGTAATCAAGGAGTTTCTTGATTGAACGCGCGCGGGGGCGTTATCAGCTCTCGAGCGAGAGATATCGAAAGCGCGTGGGGGCTATAAGTGAATTGCAGCTTGCGATCGCTTTGAGGATTCACCACCGCATTGGAAAAGATAAATACGCGAGCCTTCGAAGATTAATGCTTAGCGCCGTGTATATAGCGTTCTTTATCTCGCTCGACTTGTTGTTTAGCTTGTGCTTCACGTTCTTCCCATTCAGTCGATGAGCGTCGTCGCTGTTGAAAAATCGCTGATTTTAGCTCGAGTGCTCGAAAACAAGCTAATGAATCGTGCGCGGAATGACGCGTGCTTATATTGTGCGACTACTATACTGTATACACTATGTTTACGATCAATCGGCTGGTTCCACTTAAGGGCCTATAAAAAACGGCCGGCGCCGCGTCGTCGGGAAAAACAAGGCAAAAAAACCCGAAAAAAGAGTCGTACAACGATTAACCATAAGAAGAGGGGGAGAAAAGCGGCTTGGATCGGGGACGGGTTTCTGAACCCGTATTCGAGATCACACGACGATCGCCTGTATATACGTATATAAGCAAGCAAGCTCGCATCGGCGCAAAGAAGAACAAAGCGAGAGAGAGAGAGACGGACTTTTCTCACCGCCCGACAGCTTTCGTCCCAATCTGCTCCCACCTTTTATTCCTCTCGCCCTCACTCGTTCTCTATCCAGTCAAGCTCCCTTTTCTACTTCTCTCTCTCTCCCTCCTCTATCTATTCGTCTTTGTAGCTTTGCTCGCTTTCAATGCGCGCTGCGAGTGCTTCCTTCATCCCTTTGAATCTCACTCTATTTCTACTTTCTAGCGCGCCGATACGGCCTTTACAACGCGCGCGCGCGCGCGTCCCTGCATTTCAATTGTAAATGCCGACCCGGCGAAATTTTTCGAAATTAACCGCGCTATATATGCGATAGATATATATAACGCGCGTCATAGATTATAGAGCGAGAGAGCTTTCGAATGAGGCATTCGCGCCATTTGAGCTTTTAGCCCTCGACGTTCGCGCGCGGCCGGCTATTAACGATTAGAATTGATGCACTACATTAAGCTTGAGCTTGCGGCGACAGTATGAACATTATAATCGAATTGTTTACGTTCCCAGCCGATTCCCGTAATGCCGGGGAGATAAGGCGAAAGTGCTAAAACGTGTGCATCAACGTGCGTGCGCTGCTGGCCAACTGCAATATCTATCTCGCTGCTGCTGACCGCGATATTAGCTATAGGTACTCTACCACTACTATACCACCGACGCTATACTCTGTGATGATGTGCAATTGTGAAGGCGGAATTCTAGGGATTTCGGTGAACCGCTCGTTGATGGACAACGTGTATTTTCGAGGCTGTAGTAATTAAATTCGCTTGATTTATACTCCTACGTTAATATTCTCTATGCAAAAATAAACCGCCGTTATAGTATATACTGTTTACCTTCTCGAGAAAATTTCCCATGGCTTCTCGAGAGGGAGAGGGAGTATGTAATCGCATTACCGGACGTCAAAGAGTAAGAGTGTGTATATATATACGCGATGTGACCCACAGGAGAATAAAGTCGAGGAGGCCGCTTTTAGGAATATAAGGACGTATACTTTCAAACGGCTGGCGTCGTTCGATTATATGCTGCTGCTGCTGCTTCCCTTTTTCGGGATAAGCCGCGTGTTTGCCGAACGGCGAAATTGACTCTGGCCTTTTTCCTCTGATGGGTATCTGTCGCTCATAGAATAAAGGCTTCGTTATCGCATCCACCAAATAATTTGCTTTGTAACTTAGAAGCCGCGAGTGGGCGGCTTTTTGTTATTAAATTTTCGAGGGCATATTTGAATAAATCGACCTGTAAATATTCGTCGGTAAACAGACGAAGATTTGAAAGTTTTGCAAAAGAACCTTATATCACAGCGCTGTTGCATATGTATGTCGTACGTATAAATATTTGAGACAGCTCTATACACGAAAAAAAGCGAGAATCTCTCACGCTACACACACGAGTCATTACAAGAACCGCGTTTTCCTCAATCGCCGCGAGTGTTCGATAAAATTGATCGCGAAAACGCATAAATAAGAAAGATTGAGGTCGCGCGTGCGGTGTTCTTCCTCGTTTCTATTTTCGCCGTCTCGTTATTGCGCGATATACCTATATATATGCCATATCACCGCAAGAAACATTTCGATTGGTGCACACTCGAGTGAATCTGCTTCATATCAGTCAGTCATTAATAAATAACAACAGCTTATATTGACGACGAGAAGTTATTGACGAGAAAACAAGTTGGGCTCTTGCGAGAGTGAGTGCTTTTTTCCGTTCGAAGGATTTTTCACGACGACGAAAGTTCGATGCAGCGCGAAAAGAAGACACAGACTGATCGAGGGTGCGATGATGAGGTTCGAGTGTGCTCTCTCTCTCTCTCTCTCTATACGAGGGAGAAATCGTCGAGTGTGTTTTCACGAGAGTCGCTTCGTTTTATTCGATCGAGTGTGTTTGCTTATTCAGTCGGCGATGCTTCGCGTCTGTAATTGATTTTTTTATTTGGAATTTAGTTATTTTAGCATAGCATATCTGTTTATATGGACTAATACAAAAATAACATAAGTAACGTTCCAGTTTAGTTAATTCAAAACGTATCGTAAGAATATATAAGTTGTTTTGAAAATTGCATCTACGAGAGAGATAATGAACGGCGCGAGCGCAGATATAGATACAGTATACGTATAGCTCGCGAGAAGAAGGAAGGAAAAGGAGCATAAAGAATATATACCTTCGCCGGGGGAAAGGCGAATTTAATGACAAAAGTTTATTGCTGTCTTGAATAGTAAATAAGCCGCGGAGCAAGACACTTTTTCTTATCCTGCAACTGTGCAGCTCGCGCGGCGCTTATAATGGCGTTTAATAAATCATCGAAATATACATATACCTATATAAATAATACACCATTCCGCTTTAAATGAAAATTCCTTCGTCATTATATTGTGGAGTAAATAAAACAATGCATTGAAACCGCTGATGGTTGGCGCATGAAAATTTCCATTCTTAACAGAATATAAAATTACTTTCTTTGCATCAGGCTTGCGCACGACTGTCACAATGTCACGTCAAATACACTGCGAGATACAGAGCGATGAAATGCGAGAAAAAACTATTTTTCATAAAAAAAAGAAGAAGAAGAGCGGACGCACTCTTTGTTCAGCGGGAAAATGATGAACTTTTACCATCAACGTTATTTTAATGAGAAATAAGCTCTCGCTAACATTTCGCGCATAATCAACAATGAACTCTTAATATAATCGACTTTTTTTTTATTATTCGCGCGCGAAGTAAAAAGCAGTTAGTTAACGTCGAGCCGAAAACCTATATCCTATGGAGAAATTATCTCGAAAAGAAGTAAGGTCGATATTTACTCAACGATTTCGACAAACACACACATACAAGGTCCCTCACCCCGCACAGCCGCCAGTAATTATTACTCGTTCCGTGCGAGTGCATAATTACATGACGTTTTTAGAGCCGCGTCGCCGTGTGTAAAAAGCGTTGCTACATCTAGTGCAAGACTATATACGCCCCACGTGCATTTTCCTCTTCGGCAGAGCCCGGTATATAAAGAGAGGAAGAGAAGAACAAGAAGAAGAAGGAAAAAAACGGGGCCGCTCTCGTCGCAAAAATGCATCATAGAAAAGCATTACGACGCATTTCCGGGCATTAAAATCAGCTTCACGCGCTCTCGGTCTACGGTTATGTGTATACGTATATATACCAGTGGCATCGCGATGAATGAGCTTGCGCGAGCTACCCCCTACCACTATATATATATACATACACTACACGTCGAGCTGTCGTCACGTTTCTCTCTCTCGCTCTTCTTTCTCACTCTGGTTCTCTGCAGTATACTGTGCAGTGTATATAGGTATGCGCGCAGCCCGTCTGTCTCTCACGTCGAGTCTCTGTGTCTTATTGTCTGAATTGGAAATGTTAAGTCGTAGCTTCTTGTGCTATAAGCACAAACGGAGGAAAAATTCCGGCTCCTTTCTCGCGGCAAATTGGAGCGAGGAAGAGAGAGAGAGAAAAATTTTTAGCGCGCAGAGCATTGTGCATATGCTTTCTTCGAAATGAGAAGTTTTGGTCGAGTCGTAATTTTTCCAAAGCTTTGCAGCTCTCTCCGCAACGTTTCAATGCGAGTATTGTGCAATGGGGTAAATATAGACACGTTGAGTGAGCGCGGAATTTTCTTCTTCTTTTTTTCAATTCGAACTTGCGCGCGGGCATGTTATAAGTAACCGCGAGAGCAATTAATTACGCGCGGTTTTTCAAACCGAGAATGTATCTCGGGTATATTAATCATAGCGACGTCATGATATACGAAAATTAGCGGTGTATGTGTGCAGGAATTCAGCGCGTTATGTTTGCTCTAGGCGTATCTTATACTAATGTGCGCAAAGGCACACGGTGAGAGAGAGAGAGAGAGTAGCGCTCAAAGGACATTGCGTTTTGATTAAAACCGGTTCGTCATAGCTGGAAACGCGTATATTAAACCCAAAAAAATCCGAATACTGCAGGGTACACACGTGTACAAGAAAGCACTCATTGACCGCGCGAGAAGCTTCATCATCTAGGTATAGGCGAAAGGGCACGTATGCGGCTCTATATAACAAGTATAGCTCTATCTCTCCTCGAAAGAAAGAGTCAGAGCGTCGGTATTATAGGTATATAGCGAACTGGCTGTTCGCCGGGCCGAGGAGTCGAGTGGAGGTGGCGGCGAAGAAGGCGTGCGCGCGCGAGAGTGAGAGAGAGAGAGGGAGTAGCGACGGCGGCGGGACCACAGTTAGCATCATAGATAGTACCGCGCATGCACCATTGACGTTAGTGAGAGCGCCCGGATTTCAGTGCGCTCGGCATCGCGAACCCGGCTGGACGGCTTTTCGGGGGCTTCCGCGGCTGACTCTCTATCCTATATATACATATATATATATATACACTCATCTATATATTCGAGCTACCGCACGCGGCAAAATTCGATTATTTTCGTGCGCGCCGCGAAGAGTGTCGTTCTTTTTCAGCAGCAGGCACCTGTCATCGAGAGCCTGTATTACATAATATCTATATAGGTAGAATTTTTTACACGCATACCGAAGAAAAAAAAATTAGAAAAAGCAGCGGCGTTGCGAGAGAGTGCAATACCTATAAGAGTGGACGTTCGCTGCGGCGGCGAGTTATATCGAGTATCGGAAAAATTTTTCAAGGAGGGATATATCCAGTGCTTCGTTCGGTAATTACTTGGCCATTCATATACACGTGTGGGATGATGGGTATCATCCCCCTTATTCCAGTGATGAAACGCGCGCGCTACTGGACGTGTTCTTTTTCCCGTGTGCCTTTTGTCGCCGATTACGCAATGGTTTTTCCAAGAGAGATACTTTTATAACCCACACGCGAGGCGGTTTTTCATTTCGAAAATTGGACGCATCGGTCGTATTATAAATATAGCCAATAACATGACGGCGAGATCGTCGTGAGAAAATTATGTCTCGGCGCGAACAGCTGATAAACAAAATCACTTCTCGCGCTATCGGCCGTCGTCGCAATAATAAGTCGGATTTCTTTATGTATAAATATACGCACATGACGAGGCTGCGCGATTGCCAAATACTAAATCGCGCACCGGATACGGCTATAATATTGCGTTTTTATTCAAATGAGCGCAATTATCAGGGGATCGGTTCTATTACTGCAATCAGAGCAAACTTTCTTTGCTCGTGAATAATTTATTTTCGTTCCTCTTCTCTCTCTCTCTCTCGACAGAGTCACGGAAGCAAATAAATTAGATCGAATGAGAGAGGAAGACAAAAAAAAGGAGGAGAGATAGGTAATGGAGGAGACAAGCGCGGATATCTTAAATTAAATATCAAATGAACTGTAATACATCACGGCTTAATCGCTCGCGAATGAAATTTACGACTACCGCCGCGTGTCTCTCTCTTGTTATTATACTGCAATTATCGAAGATACGGTCGCGATTTAAAATACACAAAATAAAAAAGCAACAGCCGCCGCAAGGAAGGTCCACTATAACAAGCATATTAATACAATAATAATCGCGCTATATAACGACTTTCTCGTCGCTGGCCTGTATACAGAAGGAGTCCTTATAAGGTCAGCCCCCGCTTCTCGTCTGTCTGCATCATCAGCAGCAGCAGCGGCAGCAGCAGCGGCGATCGAGATGTGCGGTGCGTTATGTGAATCGTCGAGCTGCAGCAGAGAATGAACACCGACTGCTGCTGTTGCTTTGCCAAGAGGATGACAGCCCCGGGCGAGATTGTAGCCGGCTACTGGCATCATCAGCATAAGCTGCAGCGATGGGATGAAGAGCGAACGGAGATGAGGCAGCAACCGGCCGTCACGGCCCGTCGAGAATGTGAAAGGTCATAAGGAATCGCTACTTGCGGTAGGTGTTCCTCATCTTCCCTCTTCATTATGCTGTATATTATACTATACATGGCGTAATAATAATCTCTCTCGCGCTTGATGTATGGACGACTCAATCGGCGCTTTTGAGATATGTCTTCTTCTTGTGAGCGGAAGAGATTCGGATGAGCAGCAGCTCGGTTTGCGCAATGAGTTTTGATTGATGCGTTTGGTAAACAGAGTCGACTTTTTATCTCAAGGTTCACACTCAAGAGAGAGAGAGAGAGAGACTTTATACGGATATTTGTCCGTTACGGCAACATTGATTTTTCGAGAACCTCTTTTGATACAGCTATATGTGTTGGTTGAATGAACCTCCGATGATTTTCGTGTGAGTGTGAATGGATCGAATTCCCAAGAGACGTTTTTTTTGCATACCTCTCGCGCGCGAGATACCACCTTGAACTCGAAATACTGGAAAATTAAAAGCCGTATTAGTCAAATGAGAGAGACAGCAGCAGCAACCGAAGGCTGACTTGTGAATAATATCCCGGTACACTTGGATAAATAATAACAACAACGGCTGAAAAAACTTTCGTGCAGTTGTATACAACGAACGTGACGAGTGTCGTTACACGAAAGAGTCGCAAACCGGTAGGAAAAAGCGATTTGTTGCATGAAATTTAAAAATAGAACACAAAGACAGACGGGGCAAACGAAATTTTTGTGCCAAAAAAGTCGAGCGAAGCTGCGTATTATTGTCGACAATACCGAGAGAGAGAGAGAGAGAAAGAAAAAGAGACGAGTTTGTATACAGAACGCACACGCAGTGTGCGATGCAGTTTCTCTATAACACGGCTCTGAATTTGTGCAGCGGCAAAAGAGATACGCAACAGGCTCGTATAATCGAATTATTCGAAGCATATTATTCTATTCACACAACACACGCAGCAGCCTTCGGATCGTGTGTGTAACGCATTTTGCCGGAAGCGCGCGTTTTGTATATTGACAGATTGAAATCGTTCGTGCGAATTATTCTTAATCGGTATCTCTTCCTGAGTAAACCTTATTAATTGAGAATGATAATATCGCGTGTCGATAGCGAGAGACGGGCGAGATCTAATTTAACTGGTAAATCGAACGATCGATATACTGATGAATATATCAATAACGAAGCTTTGAAATGTATAACAATGGTATATGCTTTTCTTCGGCGTTAAAATTCCGGAGAGAAGAAAGCGCACTCTCGTTCATTGTATTTCGAGAATTCTTCTTATATATTTTTGACTCTCTACATTTTCGACTTTAATACAAAAACCACGTAGTTTAGAAAGCAACGATACTTTTTTTCTTTTCGCGCGACCTATAGCCGATGGCGACTTTATATGTAATGCGAAGGTCATCGGCGCATATGCTCGTGTTCATCGAGACCGTTACAAAAAGCAGTTTTGATAAGGATTTTGTTTAAAAGTGTCATCAGCTATCTGGTTGGTTATTTCCAATGTATACAGAGATTCAGTTTGGGTTTAAAATTACAAATCTGGCTGTAAAATCAAACCAATTTTCCCACTGACGCGCGACTGTCGAAAAGCCTATACAACACTGCGGCAAAGTCCTCAATCGCAACTAACGAAGGCCTAATAGAATTTCCCATCAATTGCCATTCAAGTATAGCGTGTGTCGCTATATATACATCACTTAATGAGGCGATATTTACGGACTAACTAAGCGGCCGCGATGTTTTTATAGGTTTTCGATTAGCGCGGATGCCTATATATATAATAGAATCGCGCGCGGGCTCCTTCATAAATGTCTCGACGCCGTGTATAATACAAACATGCACTGCACAACCGGTAGCCGTCGTAAAAAGAAACCGAGAACGAGGCGTTAATCTCCTTCTCGTATATATAATATACGTATAAAACCGAGTCTCGTGTGTTTGGCGCGAAATAATCGTAAAAATCTCGTAGAATTTTTTTTTCTCTACACACCTAATACTCTCCTGGCCTGCTCCTCTTCTTCTCTCGCGAAGCTTTCCGAAGAGACGTAAATTATCGAGGAATAAACGCGACCGGGGCTGTAAATTACCCGGCGGGAAAAGTTTTCGCGCCACGTGACACGTGATGCTTTTTTCGGGAGGGCGTGTATATATACGCTCGAAAAATTTTTCTCTTCGCGAGCTCGCAATCAGAGACATTTTTCTTCTTGTCGCTGCGCTCTAAGGCGTTAAAGATTGAACGCGGTCGTGTGTACTTTGCGAAAATTCGCGATCGGCGTACACATATAACTTTGGCTCGCTTATGTATTCGAGAGCCGTTCGTCTTTGAAAAAGTCGAGAGAGATTTGTCATTCGAGGAGCAGCGAATTTTCAATTTTAAAAGTTTTCGGGCTAGCGCAGTGTCTTATATATTATGTATATTGTTGAAGGTTAGGAAGCTCCTTTTTTATTTAATTAATTTATGAATTTCGATCATAAAAATAACGCGTATAATCAAGGAAGACATAAATCTGGATAGTAACACACACACATATTTATATATAGGTGTATATAAAGCGCGCGTTACGAGAGCGCGTCGCACGCTTCGTATAACTTTACGAGACTTTTATTCCTCCCGAGAAGATTTAGCCTGACCAGAGAGAGATACGCGTATATGCGCGTGTAACGCATTTTTAAACGCTCCTAAGAGCGAGAAATACAGCCCAATGAATGTATAGATTTCCAAAAGTATATAAACGCGATTATATTCGCAGAGAGCAGTCAGTCACACACACGTCCATTAAAATTCCCCGAAGCATCTGGCGCGGATTCGTTTCGCCGAAAGAGCGAGAAAAAGAAGGCGGAGAACGCTTGTAAAAAAAGTTTTCGTTCGAAAATAATTAGTTCGCCGAGTGTGGGCCGCGTGCCAGAAGAAGACGCGTCTCTTTTTCTTTAATTGCTCCGGCGCGACCCCTCGATGTTTGGCCTTTTTTTATAATCCCTGACTTGTTTTATGTCGAGGGCTTATATTCTACGCTTCTCCCACGAATTAGCTATTTTCACGCGCGTGTGTACGAGGTCGCCTACTCGGAGGAGGAAGAGAAATGAAAAAAATGTTGTTACATAAAGAGATACCGAACAGTCTCCTGTTGACGGGTCTTTAATTTTGCTTGATTGAGACGACTGCGACCTGTAGCTCTGTACTATGAATACCGCGGTGTGTCGATGATAAAAGAAAGTCCGCGGTTATACCTCCGGGGATTACGGGAAGTACATCCTATAGCCTCGAACTTTTCTCGACGCTACGCAGTGACGAGGCTCGAAATGGCTTATGGCGATTGAATGAACTGGGAGAAAAATAAAAATTGAAACCTCATTCTCTCGAGCGAATCTTCTTCAAAGCTCGATAATGAAGCTCCTCTCGCGATTGGAGATCATTTCACATCATTTTTGAACTTGATAAATGGGTGTAAACCTCACCAAAGAACAAATGAATTTTCATCAATTGCGGATTATCGATCGAAGCGAGTTCAAGACTCGATCGTTCTCCGCAGAGTAGAAGAAGAAAAGGAAAATAAAGTATTATATATATATGTTATAGAAAGGCGCATCGCAAGCAATTTCTCGGGGATATATAAGATCTTATTTCAAGGTTACAGCCCAGTGATTCGAGGCTGCAGTAAATAGCCGGCAGGATCGTCGAGCAATACGGCATTGCGAACGGCGTCTCACACAATAAATGACGTACGTCTACTCTCGCCGGAGTATAGTCGTGTATATATATAACGCATTTTGCGCAAGTCAGTCGTGTAGCAGAGCGCAAGGGATCGACTAAATTACGTTTACGTCGTTCGTACCTTCGTTCCCAGCACTATACTACTACTACTACTACTACTGCTTGTTCCGCCCTCTGTGAGGACGTTGCTGTGCACAGCTACTAATATACCACTACTCGGATGCCTATTGTGCTCTTTGGTTTTAGATTTCCCCTCTCTCTCGTCACATTAGAAGATTGAATTCGAGCGCTGCGCATCGGCCTTTAGAGACTAATACTACTACTACTACTACTACTGCTGTTATACTGCTGCAAATGAAATATTTGATTTATTGCAAACAAACGGTATATACGCGCCGGCCAATCCGTTTGATTAAAACGCGCTCTCTCTGCTCTGGAAAGGCTTTTCACTCACAATCATGAGCGGATAGAAGAAAAAAGGAGGACAATCGATAGTAGGCTGCACAATCTCATTATCGTGCAATCAGGGAGAATTCGCAGCTATATAGGAGCGCTTTAAACAAACAGAACGCTCGAGCGAAGCGTAACACGAAAATGAATCACAGCAGTACAGAGTATATACAACTGAGCGACAGCAGCAAAATCCAATTGCGACGCATTAGCAGCGCGTAGCCGAAAGGCCGGCCCTAAAGTGATCTTTAATTTGGCTAATACAAAGATTGGCTGCGCGCGCGCTCGTGCAAAAGAAACGTCCCTCTCTGGCGTACGTTGCACTCGCGGTGCTCGATGCTATGCTCGTCCTGTATATAGTGTGTCTTTGCTGCTGCTGCTGCTGCTGCTGCTGATGCTCCTCGAGATTAATAAAAGTTGCTGCTCGTTGCAATTAAGCCGGACGACTACTACTACTGCTACTACTGCATCTCGCCGGGCGAGAGGATCGTGAAAACAAATTAGTCCTCTAAAAGTTTTCCAGGCGATTGTCGCCGTGCTCGTCTCTAATGAAACGACGCCTGCTGCACGCCGCGCTTTCAATTAAGGAATTTTATTAAAGGACCATCGCTGAATTTCCGCATAGCAAATTATACATAAACAATCCGCATAGTTGCTGGGAAAGCTCGTTACAAGGCTGTGTTCTAGCTGCACCGTGTACAATCGATATATGTATACATATGCATGTGTACTGCAAGTTCAAAAGTATATAACTATATCGCTATACAGCTCGAGGCTGTAAGAATAGAGGGTATAGAGCGCGTGTAATGTAATAACAATATCCCGAGGGATCGATCGCCGCGTGCGATAAAGAAACAATAACGGAAGAGAGAGGAGCGCACAACGGTATAGTGCGATTTATGAATGGGATGAGGCATCGAGGCCACGAGCTCCGTCGTCGTATATATATATCCATCGCGAGGTAATCCGTTTAATTAGAGCGAGGTGCGTTAACAAGCCGCCTTTTATTATGATAAAATGAATCGATTATTATTCTTGATAGGATCGTCGGGAATAAACGGGAAACAGATTGCGTTGATATATATATATAGGTATAAATTACCTCCTCCTCTTCTTTCAGAATACACATAATTGGAATTTATCGAATATAATGACCGATTTTTAAAATTAAAAGGCGGTGCTGTCGTACACGACAGCTATACTCGAAAGGAATAACAGAAGGTTCGACAAAATATATCGTGTGGGCCACATGCGGCTTCTTCACTGTGTTCGGACGAATTTGGATTTCTTAAATTAGAATGTCAAGCTCGACGAGAATAGGTGATGGATGATCCCGCCGGCCAAACGTTCATTAATAATCATTATCGGCCAATTTCCCGACTTCAAAGACAACCGCTAAGATATAGGTATAGGTCCAATACGCATGTATATATAAAAAAAGACACCACACGATATTCTCCCGTAATCGCTACAGATAACATTGGAAGCAAAGTACACAACTCCCTCGCGGCGCTCGCTAATCGTTCTTTATTATATAGCCAGGGACTTTGGCGACGAATTAATTAGTCCCCGCGGCTGCATCAGCAGCCGCAGAGACTGCTCAGACTAAACTAATAAACGATCCCCCTCCTCATTTCTCCGCAGGCGCTAAAACAATAAAACTTTTCCCTAATACGAACGTCTGCAGCGCGCAATTATATACGTCACTTTTTGATTCGTCCGATTAATTGCGTCAATAATATACAATCAATCTCGCGCGATTTTCACACGCATCCCACGTTCGCGGCCTCTCGAAAAGTTTCTCTCAGCTGCCGGCGCTACTTTCCGCGGGTAGATTAGCGTTGGCAGCTTCGGGCATCCTCAAGCTCGTCTTACCTTGCCTCGATCCCGGTGTACTATATAGCGTGTGTGTTATATAGTTTGCCTCCGAGCTCTGTGTCTTTGCCGACGTTCTATTTTTCGCCGTCTCTCTCTCTCTCTGTCTCTTGCGAGCTTTCGACGCGCGGGAAAAAAGGAGAAAATTATTGGGTTATAAATACGACGGGGCGACTGGGACAGAAAAATACCGGGCTTCTGCTCTGTTCGAGTCTTATAAAATCGAGAGCTTTATATCGACGTCTTTTGTCGCGCTTTATAATTTATTTATAATGGCTGATGGCGATGCGAGCTTGCGAGGATCGGTGTGTATTGAAATTTATTATTTTCTTATCGTGGATCTGTGCTGTATTCGTAGGAAATCTATTAAGTGGTCTTTTCAACTATTCTCGTTCGAGTGCTTTTTTACGGCCGATCTATTACAGAGTTTCGAGCGCAGAAAGCTTCCACATTTTCCAGATCATCGTACACTCGATCCGCGAAATTTTCCTCCTCGCTCCACATCCAAAATAATAAAAAATGACAACGTTACGTCCTTAAATTTCAGATCGATCTATATATCGACGGGAGCCAGATCGAGAGTTGCTAAAAAATAAAGTCACGTCTCGAGCTTTATTTTCTGTTATCACGTATATAAAATATTTTCCTCTCGCCGACATATTTTTCCTGCTGACGTTTCCGTCTTCTCTCTTCTCTCTCCAGCTGCAATGATTTTTTTACGACGCTCCTTTTACCGTTTCTTTATCGGTTCCAGTTGTATTCTCCCTGTGGCTTCTCATCCTCTCTCTCTGCGACATTCCTTTATTTCTCCGAACTTCTCTCTCTCTCGCCTCGTTGTCGTCGTCCTTTATTTCTTGCGCTTCCATAGTCGGATTTCAGCTACACATCGCGCGTACGACGCTCTATTCTTCTTCTTCTTCTTCTTCGCTGACCTTTTTTTTATATTCCTCAACTTTAGCCGCGGTGCTCCAATTTTCAGGTGCTTTTTCATTGGCTTAACTGCGTCTCCTGTGCAAGCTCCCGCGAGAAACTCTCACCGGAGTGTAACTTTTCGTCCTACGTGCCATATATAGATATATAGATATACTTTAACCGACAACTCCGAAATATAGTTTCGAATTCGCGTATATGCGTACATAAACATCAGCTGCTTATGATGTCAAAGGAATCATTAAAAAGTTACGCCGGAAGAAATCGTTCATCGAATTAAACCGCACTCGGTCGGAGTTGTCGGAGAGAACTTGGCTGATGTTTATTATTCGATTAGAGCTGCACTTATTACCGCTCCGTGTACAAAGTTTCTAATTGATTTCACGCAAACAAATCCATCGTTCAACATTTCATATAAGAAAAAAAAACCAACCATCCACAAAAAAAGCTCTTGCCAACTAATATCTCTACATATATAGGCTATATAGACGAAGAGTCTCTGGCGCGGAAGCGTCGCGAGGCAAAGTACGTGATTAATCGGCTGAATTCGCTGCTGCAAGCGAGAGAGTTTAGGTTTTCCGAGCCAGCGACTCTCCTCGTCTTGTGATGCGCATAGCCTCCCGAAATTCGTGTCTTGTCTCGCACCGGGGCGAGGAAAAAAGTGGAGGAAACGTAGTACGTGAGTCGATAAAACTCCCTTTCTCCCGAAGTGGACTGATCGTCCTCTATCTCTCTGTTCTTCAAATGGGCAAGCTTTTCCTTGGGGGAGAAAGAGAGGAACGAAATATCCGACTTTAATCCGTTCCCGGGACGAGATTTACGCTCCGGCGGGGAAATATCGAGGCGTTTAGCAACGTCGATGCACATGGAGATCTGGGTTGAGTGTCTATACCACTCGTATTAGTATCTAGTATACTATATATAACTTCAAATGAGTCTTCTTTCGCTACTACTGCGTTAACTCGAGATTAGAGTGGGAGAGTCAGATTCTTAGAGTATTAAAGTGTCTCGATCTCGAAAATACAAAAAATATATAAATTTCGCAAAATTAGCGCAGTAGCGTATATACAGTAGGTATCGAAAAACAATATAGCTCAACGCAGCAGCAGCAGCAGCAGCAGGCAGCTAGAATTCCCGGGCGAAATTTCGCTCGCAACTACTTACTTGTTTCGAGATAAAAAGCTGCGAGAGAAGCTTGCGCCCGACGATCGTTTCGCGCGCGCGCGCGCGCGCGAAAAAAGAGCGAGAGAAAAGTGCCGCGCGGAAAAGACACGGCTGTGCACGAAATAGTGGCGCAGACTGTGTGTGTATATATATAAAGAAATAAAACAAAGCGAAGAGTATCGGGAACATCGCGCGAGAGTATATGTATCTCTCTCTCTCTCGAGGTGACCTATATAAACGAGGCTTCTCCTGCCGCGTCTTCTTCGAAGAGTCGATCGGAATATCGGCCGGCAATTAAGCTCGAGTGTATATTATATGATGTGTGACACAGGAGTAGTCGCGGTGAATGGGACGTGTGAAAATGAAGGGAGGAGGGTGTATACAGCTGCGGACGTGCCGGGAAAAATTTTAGGTCGGAGAGTTGTGCGCTACTGCTTCTTCTTCTTCTTCTTTGCTACTTCTTTCTTCTTCTTCTTGTTTGACCCTTTGACGCTTGATGTATTATGTATGATGCTACATAGTTTTGTTGCGCCAAGAGAGAGAGAGAGAAAAACAGAGCTTTCGGGGTCGAGCTTTTATTCCGGGTGAGAAACGCATATCGCGGCGGTGTATGTGTATCTGAATAATTTCACTGCGGGAGTATAGTTGACGAGAGCGTTTGAAAAATAAAATATGGGAAAATACAGAAGCGTTCCGATAATTTTCCCAATCTCGACGAGTATACAACGCGCGCGTCTATACGCAATTTCAGTTCTCGAGAGCGACTAACATGACGCGTCTACTCTCTTTGAGCTTGTTTCACTCGGCGCGTCGTCGACGTTGCAAACTTTGACTTTGAATGAAAAGAAGCTGTATATACATACTCCCCAGTGCCGTTCTCTCTCTCTCTCTCTTTCTATCTTGGAGCAGTAGCCGTCGATAAAAAGCAGCGGCAAGAAAAAAGTCGTCTAGATAGCTTCTTCTTCTTCTTCTCACGAGCCCAGAGGCAAAACTCAAGATTGCTCGCAATTTGCCAAGAAGAAAGGGAGAGCTTCTGCCTTTCATCCAATATATGTACTATATATACATATACTTAAAAGCGACGCGCTGCAGTAGCAGCGTTTCCCGATAATTTTCCAGGTGCGTATACCTATTACATGCAGCCGAAGCAGTAAACACGACGACAATGCTCGCGAAAAACGGCCCTGAAAAACTGGAGCGTATTATATATACCGTGTATAAAAAGAAGAGGGAAAAGCTTTCTCGCTCATTGACGAGTCGTCGACGCGACACATAACTCAGATAAGCGCCAGCGTCAGCCGAGAGGATTATTTCGAGCCGAAAAATAGATTGAGAGAAAGAGGAAAAGAGACACGACGCGTATCATCAGGAATAGAAAAAAAAACGGAGAAACAAAGTATATCTATAGAAAGAGAGATGTGGCTGTGCGATAAGAGAATGCGTGGGTATATGTATTATCTTTTGAAAAATTACACGGGACGCGACGAGTCGCGCTGCCTGGGAAAATAATACAACAGACACAACTACCGCTGGTTTCCTGGATTTCTTTGGGTTTTTTTCTTTCTTGCAGCGCGCAGCTTTTATTCGCGACTGCTATTTTCGTGCGTACAATATATATACGTCGTTGGCTTTTATTTTGACTGCGGTGTTTTCCGGGAATTGACTCGGGGCACTGCGATTTGGAAACATTTTAATATAGAACACCTGTTTTTTAGTGCGTATATATATTTTCGATTAATAATATTTTGCTTATCAGCTTGATGAATACATTTGCGAGCTACGCTTTCGGCTCTCGGCAACTGATCGCGGCTGGTGTAAGACTGAATACTGTGTCCTCCGCTGGCGACATTACAATACCTCGGGGACGCAGTAGTCCAACATTGCTGATATAGAGGGTAAGACACGCCGACGATCAGACGGAGTGTCCGTTTTTATTGTACCGTTGCCACTCGTCGTAGGCATCATCGGACGCGCACTTTCTAAATGTGCGCGTCTTTCTGTCATCCCTAATAGCCGTGTTTGTCGCACGTCCTTGCCTATAATAAAACGAACTCGGCAGCGCATCATCTGCTTTTCGGTTTTTCCCGCTGTTATATACTGTAAAGCTGTAAACTAAAGCTATGGCTACACATTTCAAAATTAAAAAGTAAAACAAAAATACTTAGCTAAAGTTGATTACAGTGTCCTCGAGAAACGTGTAACATCAACCGCAGACACAGACTGGAGAGAGAAAGAGAAAAAGAAACAAAGGAAAGGAGAAACCTCGACGATGTTTAACATACGCCGGAAAGAGAGGAAAAAGAAGAAACGTATCTCGACCCGACGACGACGACGATAAAAAAAAACACACGTATATACACAACGAAATTCTTGCTCTCGACTTCGCATCAGCGATATCACGCAGCCGCGAGATTTACACGATGTCGCGACGCCACAGGTTATATTATCCACCCGTGAAATATACGCACCACGCAAACTTTTTTCTCTATATATGAAGATACGAATCGAAGCTTGGTTATATACTGTAATTGTAATGGGTAGCCGTGCGGGTGTATTAATCTCGATCCTTGAATCGCTAATTTCGTTTCACGCGTGGCGAACGAAAAAAAAATCTATTATTTTTCTATTCCAAAAGAGATTAAGGACAAGCGAGAGCTTGTTACGGGGAATTACGCTGGAAAGTTTGAAGGATTTTCTCTTTCGATCCCGGAGTAGAATTCTTTCGGTTTTTTTTTTACTATCGTACAACGTGAATTAATCCCAGTCTGGTAATTATATTCCGGCCGACGATTATATACCGAGGAATCAAAGGGTGAAAACTAGCTGTGGAAAAGATGATTTTTTCTTAGCGGTGAGAAATTGATTTGCGCGCGTGAGATGCGTGTGTTCTACAAGCTCGCTGACTAACGCGCTATTATGAAAACGATAAATCAACCGATGAAATGCGTCCCCATTTTTTACAAAGCTCTCGTTTATTCTTTTTGGCTGTTGTGTGTGTCTCGTATATACGAACCGGCCCCGCGAAACTTTTTCGTTCTTTTTTTTGTGTTCCAGTTGACTTTGCAGTTTATGTGACAGATAGAAAAAATAAATGTCTTTTTCAACGAGCGCTTCGAGTGCTGTGTCCACTTTTCCCCGCGTATATAGAGTCGTTTTCGGCTGAAAAGTATCGTGAAGTGAAGGATAATCCGGATATTATTTCGTTGGACAAAATTGCCGTTTAATCAGTTGCATTTGATTTGAAAATAATTTTCGCAGTACAAAGTAGAGTTCGGTCTAGTTTTATCGCGACGATAAAAAATCAATCCGCGCGAACTGAGCGAAATCTCTGGAAGCTTTTTTATACGTCGAATAGGGCAAAGTGACAAAGGCCATTGTTCCGCACGTGAACGACCTCTTAAGTATCCGTCGTTAAAATACACACTGAAAAGTCCATTCCTCGTTTAAACGAGTTCTGCGGCCGTATAAATTCCCGAAAATTCGAACTCGCTCTGTATCAGCACACGAGCTACACTCGTAAATCGAGCTCTCGTGTACAGTCCGAGAGGGAAATACACACATGTATATCAAAGGGCGCTCGAAAAGTTTCAATACATAGCATTATCATCCTTTCTCTTTCTATCAAAACGATGCGTGTAGTACACAAAAATTTATCTCTTAAAAAAATGCGGGAAAATCGAGAGTCCTCGAGGAGAGAGAGAAGCATCCCAAGCAACATCCCAGCGCCTCGTCAGGAATGCCGGGTATCCCGTATAGCTGCAGCACGTCACACTGCACGGAGAGAGAGAGGGAAACTGGCGCGCAGTAGCACGTGTCCGCGCACCACCACCACCACCTCTGTCTTTTCATCTCCGAGTCTCTGCACAGATAGAGAGAGAGAGAGCCGCGTGGGCGCGTGGACGTGCGCCAAATACCCAATGGTCCGGCGGCCGATACGAGGTGACACATGCGCGCCGCAGCTATCCCTACTACTCCCTCTCTCTCTCCCTGATAACCCCCAAGAATCGGTATGCGCTGAATCTCGCTGACTCGGCCGTGCGTGCATTATGGCCAGATGAGCCACCCGATTAATTTTGACGACGCTTCCAATTGTCTCGAATACTAGTTACTCATCTCCTTTTCGATTATTGTTATATATTTTCTCTTGGCTTTACTTGACTTTCATGCTAACGAGCAGTGTTTGACGCGAGAGGACGCTGCCAATTCTCGTTTCGGTTCATTGAGCAAGAGACTCCGAAATAAGTTGGGAGAATAAACAGAGAGAGAGAGAGAGAGAGCCGAGAAAAATCAGCACTACTGATGATGCGCAGCTACTCGAAGCCCGAAGGATCCGGTAACAGCGGGATTTCTAAACGATATAGCAACGCTGTGCTCTGCAGTGTGTATTAGGGAGTTAATGGAGGGGCAGCTTAAAAGAGAAGATTGTTATATCCTATTTCGCTTGATGGGAGAAGACTTAGGCCAAGTGCCTCTCGGTTCGTTCGGACCTACACTTTTTTTTTTTTGCGGCCCTAATGAAACTTTACTATACTGATCCTCCGCTCGACCTGTTGCTATCGGCCGTCGTCGATATACAGGACTACTATAAATAGCCGATTAATTTTTATGTAACATTCAAAAACTCAAATTTTCACACGGAGACAGTCGAAACTCGCATAAATTCTAATGCGAACGCTTAAATATTCATATTCATAAAGCGGGGAACGTTTAGCGCCTCGGGGCCAATCCTCGTAACAGAGACACACGAGACAAAATCGAATTTGCATATAAATATATCCGCCAAGGTCTTTCATCTCTCTCTCGCTCTCGCTCGACGTTTCTTCTTTCTCAGTTTCTTAATTAGCAGCAGCAGTAGCAGGGAATTACCAGCGACGACCTATCAGTCACGAAAGTTAGCCCAATCAAAACTCGAGACTACTCGAACTTGTATTATTTACATAATATGATTTTCAAAGTATAGCACAGCTCTATCTCTCTCTCATCCCCGCGATAACTTTTTTAACGATCTCCGTCAAACACACCTCCGACTCGTTCGCTTCTTTTTTTCTTTTCTTTTTCATCATCGATCGTCCTCGCGAATTCCGAAACTGAACGCGCGCTCCAATCCCGCAACTTTCAAACTAATCCGAAATCCAAACGAAATAAAGAATCTCTCTCTCTCCGTGTATGCACATTTTTATATTTCAATATAATCCGATATATCGTCGAGATAAGAGAAAAATCGCAAACTCGGGTCAGTCCGCGAAGAAAGTTGGAAAACGAAAGTTTCGAACTTGGGAAGAATATAGCTGATGGATACACGTGCGCGTGTTATAATACTTTCCCGGAGTGTGCAGCATACGAGCTCGCGTGTATCGACTTTTTATTAAACTCACTCGTGTCTATACATAGCTCGCTTGTGTATATATCGATATATAGTCGACGTTTCATTGATGAAGCGAAACTTGCGCCATGTCATTCTTAACGAAGATTCTGCGCTACTCGAGCTGTATATACTTCCGCGCGGAAGTCTGCAACAGCTGACTCGAGTGGATTGTGTACGTGTGTGTAGATATATATATATATATATATACAGGAGTCGAGGGTTAATCTAACGATTGGAGAGGCGGCGACGGCTTTCTTTTCGAGGGCCGGACACGGGCCATCGACTGTGCCAGCGCGTGTGTGTTGCGAGGTCAGACGCGACTTTATTAACTTTAGTCGCTGAATCACGAGGATTTGAAATTCTCTCGGTTTAATTGCTTTTTTCGAAGATGACTGATGCGTTGTTCATCGATTTTTTTTTTTTTCGAGTGATGATGGTTTATTATATGCTGTCGTATTAGAGGAGTGAATAACGACGATGACGCTCCCTTTTCTCTTGTTTGGATGACTCGCGGTTTGACGTCGAAAATCGTTGTTCATTCAACGAATCAATTGGGACCAAAATCGTGATTGAAACCTTTTTTTATTGCAAAATATTACACAGGGAGAGATGAGTAAATTTAGCTGTCGCGTTACAATGTATGCTACGATTAAACCGTAAAACGTCACAGCCATGTCTGTGTCCAATACAGTCCAAGGTCAAGACTGTCCAGTCGCAGCAGTCGAGCTATTTACAACTTTGCAGTGTTGATGTCTTTATTAAATTATTAGTTTCGTACAAGAGCTAGAGCTTCTGGTTAAAAATAGCCGGGACTATAAATATTTCACGCAACAAATGTTTCAGTACACGTTGCTGCTGCTGCCTTACACTTCAAACCACGTAAATAAAGCTAGGATTTATCGCTGTTCCTCGAGTAAAAGTCGTCGAAAAATGTTTACGGTTATACTATACTCGTCACTGTATATACGGTAGCATCGATCGAGAGAGTTAACAAGTACGTCAGTTTCTTTTTCAGGTATTACCTACATACGTATACGAGCTCAACTCTCGGCGTGCATGAATTGTTCCGGTGATCGTTTTTTTCCCTACTCGTACAAATGGCAGGCCATTGTTTACACTTTGTTCGAGTTCGAGAAGAGGAAGCTCATTTGTACAAAGTTTCAAGACGCTTTGTGCGCCATACGGCTATTCACGATCAAAGTTCCCAGCTCTCGGACACATTATTTCCGATATTTGAAAAGTCTGGCACCTGCGCGATCGCGCAAAAAGAGAAATTGCCCGAGTCTTTTAATAGAATTTTCAATTTCGGAGCGAGCTTTGCTTTGAAAAATATTGGCACTCGCGTTTTTGAAAATTCATCGAAAAAATATCGGCTTTTCCGAAGCTTTACGGCATATTCAAAAAAACCGCTCAAATCCCATCGTCGATATAAGTCTCGCGCGAGAATATTTCCATCACAGAGATGAGAAGACGCTTTTTTCTCCAAAAAAAAAGGAGAAAACTATACCGCGAACAAACACGTAATAGCTAACGTAGAAATAATATCGGCCCGCACAACAAAAAGCTCCGAAGCGTCGAAAGTACGTTATATAGTCAAATCGAGTTTTTATTCATCAGGAGAGTCTTATAAAAAGGAGCATCAGGGAGAGCCAGCACTCGCGTAAACGAAACATCAGCCTCTTTTGAAAACAGCGTCATTTATTTTTCAATAGGCTGCGCCGTCTCTTCATACTACTCGCGTCGTCTTTGAATTTTTCCATCTCTCACTCGTCGTAGCTATATAGCCAGTACATATAGAGGCGACATCGATCGGGCTCTCGTCGTTTGTTTAGAAGTCTCGTTTGCGTATAAAAGCTCTGGGCTCTGCAGCAGCAGCAGCAGCGGAAGCTCAAAGAAAGCTGGGACGCGAAAGTCCCGGGCCGAGAGCTGTACTCTCTCTCTCTCACGGTCTAGCTGCTCGGATTCGTTTATTGAAAGCTTCTTTCCTGGGAAGAGAGAAAAGGCCGCGCGCGCACTCGCTAAACTAACGACGTAGCCGGGGCAATCGTAAAAACAATCGAAGAGCTATCTCTGCGGGAAAAGAGAAAGAGAGAGAGGCCGGCATTGATTTTTAAGCGACAAAGAGCACGCGTAGTGTATATACGTACATACCTACGTACGTGTGTATATATAGATATCGAGAGGCGTTATAGCCGCAGGTTAGTAGCTGCTGCAGTAGCCGTCAGCGGAAATAGAACGTCGCTGTAATTATTGGCGACGAGAGAGTGCGGGAGGGTTATTCAGTCGGGACGTCACTTTGACGGAAGAATGTTCGATTAAAAAAGACGAAGGCGTAGTCGCGCTTATATTGTCAAGTGTTGAGAATTCTCTCCAGCGATCCTCCGGTAATCTCCTCGACGTTATTATATATCAAATGATTTTTTGGGACGATAATTGATCGTCCGTTAACAATATAGCGCCGTATGACACGCGCTTCAGCTATAGACGCCACGAGGACGTCTATATACCTACTTACACGGCGCCGACTGGAAAGTCGATCCGGTGCTTCTTATGTATAATACACACGTGTATATTAAAGTAGGCGCGTCTGCGGCTGCAGCCTGCGTGTCAGACTGGCAAACCACAGCTCGCTGTATATACACGCGACGATCGAGTGGTTATTATCAGCCACTGACTTATGCTTAATTTCTCCGCCAGGCTGAGTAGACGAAAATGTTGATAGACGAGTTCAATAACTCGTTGGCAAATACAAACGATCGAGCAGCCGGGTTGTTTCTGTACTTGTATGTTTGCACGGGGCTAATTGCCGAATCTATATTGATTTTTGGATTATACACTTCTTTATGATGATACACGCCGCGCTCTAGCTTCTGATGACAAAACTCGCGACATTAGCGGGAACCGATCGCTAATATACCATATCAGTATCGCATCGTTAACTGATATAGTACACGATCGTTTAATGCACAGATTTCGCGGGTGTAATGATATCAGTCGGTAGGTGTTAAGAGTTTCTTAAAAACTTCTCGCCATAGTATTACGTAATTCACGCGACGTGCGTCTATATTGGATTTCGATTTATAATCCGATGAATATCGAATCGCCGTCAAGGTCGGTCCGCGATATGCGGAGAGGAAGTAGCGGGTGAATAAAGCATATTGTTAATCGCGTTTATGTCAACGCCGTGTGTCTTGGTGTGACACACGCGCACCTTCTCGAGAAGTCTCTCGATCGATTTTATTTTTAGATGCAATATATAAAAGACCGGTTTTTTCCTCTCTCCCACGTGGATTATTTTGATTGTCTACGTCGGGATAACGTATAGTTTTGATTCGCGGAATCTTGTTTATCGTAACAAATTCTCATCCGGGCATAATTTCATTTCTTAGACCAATTATGTATATATATATGCGAGTAGCTGACTCACGCTTCTAATACGAACAAATAGAATATAGTAAATATCGAAAAAAAGAGAAACAAATATTATACACGTAGAGAGAGAGAGAAAATTGCAATTCGCCGCCAGAGAGCCATTGAATTTATGCGGCTGTTTATCGGGCGTCGACGAATGATGCTCGTAATCACACTAGTATATATATACATGTTACAGGAGAGGGAGAGACTCCCTAACACGTTTTTTTTTTCTCATTGCACGGGAGGAGAGAGAGAACAGTGTAGTATATATCTAGAATAGGCCTCGATAAGAGAGTCGAATTCGATATGCGCGCAGGGGAAAGAGCTTTTCTCTCCTACTACATCGGGGTCATACCATTCGAACTTTACGGCTCGAGTCACGCCGGATAGTGCAATAATTTTTTTTTCTTCTCCCTCGTATACATGCTCGGGGTATACGACCGCTCGTTCCTCTTCTTGCGGACGAGCTCGCGTTAAGGCACTGATGGTTATACTGACTAAGAAGAGCTTTTTTACGGCCGAATTCGTGCTTGTACATCCTTTTAGAATCGCTGTGTAAAGAGCGGATTTACTCTTTTTTTTACAACAATCTTTATTCCCGACGTTATAACGTATTATATTGTACAGTCGCGCGTGTACGTCAAAATGAGGGTAATCGAAACAATCTGAAATTCCTGGGACCTGCAGCAGCAGCAGCAGCGGAGAAATTGGAAAATACGTCTTGCGCTCGTCCGTACGTATCGGGAGCCGGACTACTTAAGCCTCTTACTTTGCCATGCAGACAAATGGTCGTCGCGGTGAATTCGTTTGCTCTGTACTCGCAAAGTTTACGAGTTCGTTATTTTTGCTGCTGCGAGACAGAGAGTAACTTATAATGGAGCGACTTTTTTTCTGTATACAAAACGAGTTATATTGTTGCGCGGCTGGTTATTGTTCGATTCATACTTCAGCAGCACTGTCAATCTTGAATTAGCTTCCCTTTGTGTGTATACCATCGGCTCGGGTTCGATGACCTACATTCGGTCCCGGCGCGCGAGAGATCCGCTGAAAAGGGCTTTTTACATTCATATAATAATTGTATACAATAGAATTATATCGTAAATACAATATTGATGATTGTTACATGTGCTTGCAGGGCCTCGCAAGATGGAGGAGGGCGAGAGGAAGAAGAATCGTGACCGACGCAGCGCCGTACGCCCGGCCCTCAGGATCATCAGCTCGCAGTATCAGCCTTCGTCGTCGTCGTTGTTGTTGTCGTCGTCGGAGGCCTCAGCAGTCGCATCACGCTGCCATCGCAGAAAGCGCCGAACGTTAATTCCGCGCTGATCCAGCAGTACCTATACTACTAGTATCATCATCAGATCGGTTATATACACAAACAGCTGTGATTGTTGATTAATTTTTCCGTTGCCTTTACTATACATATATATTAAACAAATAATAAAAAGAAAAAGACTGAGGGTCGAATAAGAAGAAGTTCGATAACTGCAGTGAGAGTTTCGCGATGTACAGGCGGTGAAAAGTGAGCAAGAGAGAAGAAAAAGGACGTTGTTGGCATCCCCAAGCCGCGGGCGACTTTTTACCTCGAAAAATCGCGAGTGAAGAAAAGTGTGTGCCATATATATAGATATAGTGCTGCGAGTGTGTCAGTGTGTGTGTCTGTGCGAGTGCGGCCTGACAATTGGAGCTCTCTTCCACTCGGAGTGATTCGACTCCCGACGACAAGTGAGCCGGAAATGAAGCGAGACAGAAGCCGCGAGGAGGAAGAAGAAGAAGAAGAAGAAGCGGCGGCGGCGGCGAAAAAGGACTTGTATTAGAGAGGAAGGGAAAGTGGAGGATAGCAGAGCGCTCGCGTAAGATGCGGGAGCTGAACGAGAGCGCATGCAACGCGTTGTACACGGCCGTCGAGTGGTCCGGACCCGGGATCATAGTCACCCTGGCCGTGCTCGCCGTCGTGAACGTTATGGTTGTACTCGGCAACGTTCTCGTCATACTCGCCGTCTACAACAGCATCAAGCTGCGCAACGTCACCAACATGTTCATCGTCAGCTTAGCCATGGCAGATCTCATGGTCGGCATTGCTGTGCTACCCTTCAGCGCCACCTGGGAGGTCTTCAAGGTTGGCTAATAATCTCATTAATCTTTTTATTTCTACAAGTAATAATTACAAGTATTTCGGATCGATTTTTAAACAGAGCAGAAATTAAACTTTCAAAAGACCGGCTAACACAGCGAACCATTTGCTTAACAAATCAATTTTCGTACACCGCGAGACGCGACAGCGCGTTATTATTCATAGCGGCAATCGATGCAAATATACGTCATTAATGCTTCGATATTGGCTCACGACAGGTGTGGATCTTCGGGGATATCTGGTGTTCGATATGGCTGGCTGTGGACGTCTGGATGTGTACGGCCTCGATTCTGAACCTCTGCGCAATAAGCCTCGACAGGTACCTGGCGGTAACGCGTCCGGTCAAGTATCCTCAGGTAAGATAGTTTGTTCTGCACAGAATCCCGCCGCGCGAATCGCCAGACCAACGAATATCATCTCCCCTGCTATTACACAATATTTTTAAAGTTAGATTTGCGCAGCCAGATGACGTTTTTCATTGGATAAAGTTATACAGAGAGCTGAGAATTGGATCAATTTATCAATCGACGTCTTATTTGCGTTTGTTAAAGTTAATACACGTAATTAGTTCATCGAGGAGTTGACTGCCTGAGTTTCGCTCGCAATTTGCTTAGCGCAAGTGTCCAGGATCCTGATGGGTAACTTGTCCTCGTGCAATTTGCAACTTTACATAAACTGCAGGCAACTTATATAGCGAATCTCGGAAATTGTTATATTAGTATTTGTTCGAGCAACACTTAGAGCGAGTATTACGCATGTTTCTTTTAAAAGAAAAATACTGCGATAATTAGTCGCGGTTAATTTCACAATTTAAACACTCGCCGTTTTCGTTTTTCATCTTGCGATCCTACGTTCGACAAACAACAAAAACGACGAAAAAAATCCCTCGTCGCACCCAGTATCAGCTGCAAATAATTCATCCCGAAACATCCACTAAAGCGCATTACACACATCCGAACGAAATCCAACTCCACTCGAAAAACAAAAGCCGCACCGTATCCGCGTCCTCGAAAAAAAAATCACCACCACCAGGGCATTCATCGCGAAACAAAACGGAAAAAGCGTGTAGTATCCACAGGCGCGTTATTACGCGTTCGCGCGATAAACAAACGGCCCAGAGCTTGATTTATTGGATAGCATTGATTACCAATCTCCTCTCTCTCTAGCGGGGGATGTATTATTACGTCGTTGATTGTTAATCTATCAAGGGCGGTTCGCTCGTAATTAATTCGCGCAGCGACGCGCCGGCGGCCCCTTTTATCATGTACGAACTTTTGCGCGCAAATACGAAAATTAATTCCTGCAAGAGAGAGAGCGAACAAAAAATCGGGGACGAAAGTGCATTTTCAACAAGTGCATTTTTTTCCTACTTCTACTGTTTATCCTTTTTCTCACGCGCCACGAGGATTATAAAACGTGATTTTTCCGAGCGTGAGCTTTATGAAAACGCACTTTATAGAGCGTTGTCGCGCTACGACATTTTTTTATATTTACTAAATAATAATTTTGTTCTTGAAATCGACGTAAAAGCGTGCGCAGTTTCTCGACGCAGTTTTTCAAGCGTGAATTTCGTCGGCAAAGTATATATATCAAAGCTTCTGTGCGATGCTGGGCGTCAGCGGAAATCACAGCTAATTGCACGCGGCGAGACCGCGCGTTATCGTCCTGCCAGCCTCAATCCCGAGAATTGATTATAAAGTTAGCGCCGCTCATTAAACTCCCTGATGAATGTGTGTCATCAAAGCACCGAGAGACTATAAGGCCTAATCGAAAAAGGACGAAAATCAGCAGCGATGAAGAATGTAAATATAAAAAGTAGAAACAGAAATTTATGCAAATAAGCAAGCGCGTCGCGCATAATCTCGAGACCTTATTTTCGCGCAACGCGCGTGTGTCAGGCCAATAAATATTAACAAACGAGTTCCGGACGAAACGCAGCAGCAGCAGCAGCATCAGAGTAGTAGTCTCTCTCTTGCGAGCGCAAAACTGCATTTTTATCTCCTCCAATAAATTCGCCTCTCGAACGAGCGCTACATCCGCTCGTGGCTCGCTTTATCGAGCGCTGCGTTCGTGGAAGGCCGAACTTAATCTTCCGCGTGCGCGCGTGCGGTGCAAGGCAAGAGAGAGAGGCGGGAAAAATCGCGAGCGCGAAAAAGGAAGCGCCGATCGATCGGATGTATATGTATATAATACATGTGATTCCGAGAGGAGTCCGGGTTATTATAGAGAATGGATTGGAGATAGAGAGCTGCGGATTATTTATAAAAGACGCGCGAGAATTTATATTCGACGGCCGTTTAATAAACGGGAATATCGTCGCACTTGTTGGGAAATGTGTGCGCTGATGTTGATAAGAAAATCGAGGTAAAATTACCTGGATATGTATCTATGCAAAACACTGCTGGGTATAGTATAGAAGTAGAAAAATAAGCAGCTTGTATATACCGACGCGCTGATGAAGAAATTAGAAAATATATTTCGTGCTTTCTCAATTTTATCCGGACGGAGCTTGCGCAAACATGCGGGCGTATTTGCGCTTTATAATGCGGCGGTAGACGAGGGTATAGCTGTATATCGTAGACTACATAATCTTATATTTAATGAGCTTTCACAGGATTTTGCCCCCCCCCCTGACTTCCTCTAGGGATAAGAAGAAAAACAAAGAGGGATGTTCTTGTACACTATATATAATCGGCTGGAAACGTTTACTCTTGCTTATGCAGTGAAATGTGTTCTTCTTTTATTTTTTATCCTCGATGGAGAATCGGATGGAACGAATTTTTTTAAACTTTAATCCTCACTCTCGCGGGAGAGAATTTTTGCGAATAATTAATGCGTGTTTTATGCACAGCTTGTACTAGAACGTATTTACCAGGCTATAGAGGGTAGCGTTATAATAGACTAAAAGCGTTATTTCCCGAAATGAATCCGACTAAAGTCAAATGAAACCAAAGTGCACACCGCACGAGAATTTAATATTAAAGGACATTTCTCCCAAAAATTGTTTCAACTAAATTTGACGGTTATTATGCATTCCACGACTTAATTATAATGAAAACTCGTTACTAAAAGCTCTTTAAAAATGCAAATCTCCTCTCAGTCTAGGTTAACGGACGCTCTAGATTTTCAAAAAGATGTCCCGCGCGAAAGTGGGATTTGAAGATCGAAAAGCAGCGTTTTACGACCGTTTCGAAATTGATACATCGGTAGACCAGGTACATTTGCCAAAATTTCACCTGAAAACCAAAACAAAGTATGTATATCTCGAAATATCAAGCCACTCGAACGCGCGCAGTTCGGCGAATAAATCGTCGACTTTTCTCGCGAGTACGGAGCTTTGCATTTTGAAAACGACACACGAAATCGAAGCACAATCGAGTCAGCATTGCCAGCAAAGTTGGCCTACAGCAGCGATAAACAGCTGTCGTAACGCGGCTACTCGCGTATATGTATTTATGCGTTATTAACGTCTCGCGGCGGCGTTTCAAATTTATGAAGCAGAGGCTCGTTTGCATGTGAAGCTATACATGTATATATGTACGGCGCGATTTCGCGTTAAAAGCACGCGGTATCGTAGCGAAACGACCTCAAGCTCCTTAAAGGTCCTCGCTTCAGTACACGGATGGTCTCGGGCGAAAATAGATTGCGTCGCGCTCGACTTGCTTTTTTCCCTCTCTCTCTCGCTTCAGTCGTTAAATTTCGTGAGTTAGTGCGCGAGGTAAATTCCCGAGAGAGAGAGAGAGAAGAGAAGAGCTGCAGCAAATATTTCTGCGCCGCTCGAATATCTCTCTCCCTTGGATTCTCCATTTTTCGCGAATATCTGCGGGGGTTATATGTGTGCTGCAGTGTGTGCTACTGCTATACTGCAGTATAAAGCGAGAGCGATATAAGTTATGGGAAAGAGACACATTTTTCGTCTCGAGAGCCAGAAACGTATTAAAAATTCTCTCTGATGTATGCAGCTTTCGGAGATTTTTCTACTGCCATAATATACGTGTATTTTTAGCGAGAAGCGTATAGAGAAGGAGCCCTCGGGCTGCCGCTGCTGCTGAACAACGAGACATTCGTTTCCTTACAAGGGTATAAGAAAAGTTGATGAAATTCGAAAAAAGAATACATCGCTTCCTATATATCGCAGTCTCTGCGAATTCGACAGCGATCTCGAAAAGTCGCGGAGAATCCTTTGGGTTAGTGGAAGACGCCGCAAAAAGGCGGAAAATGAGGATAGGAATGAATGAAGAAAGGGGTGCGAGGCGGGATAGTTACAGAGCTCTACGCCAAGCTCAATTTCTAGGGAGGGATAGAGAGAGAGAGAGAGAGAGAGAGAGAGAGAGAGAGAGAGAGAGAGAGAGAGACTTGCATGCCTAGCGAGATGGAAGTCTATTTACTACGTGACCCAATTTTAAGACCAAATCACGCGGCCGTGTGTTTCTTTGTAAATTGAACTCGTTTCGGCTGAGAATGACGCTCTCTCTCTCCTTCTCGACTTTCTTTGGCCTTTTGCTGCTGCCGCTGCAGTAGATTCCGGAAGCAGTCCCAAGAGAGAGAACCTCGGAGTTTGCGGCTTCGCTTTATCATAAGGCCGATATGAGAGGAGGTCTCTCGCTTTAAATATGCCAGAATTTCGTTATTCAACTTTCTGAATTTCAAGTGTATACTTCTCTCTCTCGCTCCTCTGCCGTCGTTTAATATTCCGACTTCTCGGCTTTTTAAGATCGATAAAAGCTAGCATCGATGAAATTTTCAAAACGCCTCTAATGGATACGCCATCGAGAAGAGCCAAAGAAAACTGAAAAACCTGGCTTCGCCCTTCTTAGGAGGAAGCTTAAAACTTCGAGTCGTCGTTTTTACAACTTTTGATACACCTTACTTAAGAGCTGCATTATTTTCAAAGGGGACGTTCTGTACTAAGGTCAGTTACGTGCAAACTACCCTTGCCGGGGCTTCGCAGGAGTTGCGCAAAAGAAACTTTACTCATCTCTCAGCTATATAGTATATAGCAACGAAAAATACGATTTTCTCTGAGCAGATACTGCGACCTCTTGATTAGCACGAGCAAGGGCTGTAAATCCTGACCGACGCTTATTAGCATTGTGTATAGCATTGTTACGATAATGTGCGATATATTGCGTGGTCTCCATGTATACGTTCGATTCCGAGTTACATGTATAATTAATACACGGATCACCGCGAATTTCACGATATTTTAATATTTATATAATTATTATAATAACACATCGCAATGCTGTAATACAACGCGATCCTACTCTATACACTTATATACATTCACGTCAGGATGATAAAAGCGTCGCGCATTAAAATGAAAATTTCGTCCTCTCCAGTGTATTTCCATTCCATTATAGGGCAGTACGAGCTCGGAACAGATTTTCTTCTGGAAATCACATAAATAACGGACCGATAAAATAAATGGATAAGCGCGCGTCGTGTCTGTATGTGTAGCGACGGAAATATAATTTTTCAATTTATAGCGGCGCGCGTATATCTCGACGGGACGGATGCGATTCAGGTTAAAAATTCACAGAGTCGACCGATTTCCGAGGGTGAGGCTGTGCCCGAGGCGGCGTCGTTTCACATATTCAGTCGATGTGTATGTGTGTGTATTAAAATTCAGAGCGTTAGGAATTTCGCTGATGCCGTGAGAGTTTCGGAAGAATAGACGATCTATATGTCCCACTGCTGTTATTTTGATTCATGAATATGTGCGTTTGATGCTTATATTGCTGTCGTGTCGTGTGTATAGTTAATAGTCTTACTGTGACCAGTGTCGGTGGAATTTCGAGGGAGGCTTAATCAGGTAAAATGCACATCGAGTGCATGATTAATAAGCTATTTTGGAGGCGAATTTGGCGCTCGTTCAGAAATCGATATAGCGAATTACGGCTCATAATGGCATCTCAAAGGAGGCGATGAATCGCGCGTGCGAAGATGATTATATGCATGAATTAAATCGTTACAACACTAAAAAATGCTCGTTGTATACCTATTCCGCGATTTTTCATCGCATTCAAATCCGTCGTTACGCATTACAGCGCGCATAGAAAAAAAATGAATTACCATTAAAACGCTCCACCCACGCACTCTCTTTCAAATATTCATTTTCCAAAATTCCATTCACTCGACGCTCGGCACATAATAGCGCCCTTTGACGTCCGTTCACACGAGTCCATAAAAAAGTTATCTGGCCGCAGCAGCAAAAAAAAATCTCCCCCCAAATAAAGTAAAATGAAAACCACCAGCTCATCCAAAGAGAAAAAAAAACCGTGACTGGCGATCCGCGCGCAGAGGTCGAAGGTGTGTATAATAAAGCGCAGCTGTCCTGTTTTCTGGCCGGAAAATCACGTGCGCGCAGATAATGTCGCCGAAGCGAGCGAGACTACTGGTGGCCGTCGTCTGGGTGCTGAGCTTCATCATCTGCTTCCCGCCACTGGTCGGCTGGAAGGATCAGAAGGTACGTATACGGCCTCGTCGCCGCCGTCGTTATAATCCCGGCGAGACGCGTCGCTGAGCAGCCGCAAAGCCTCGCCTGTCTACGCTATGTATATATAGATACGTGTACCATAGATTATATATATATATATATTTGTGAACGTGTTTCGGCCTAGAGTGAGCCTTTTAAGGCCGAGACGCTGTTGCGGAGGCTTGTCGAAAGTGATGAATGGTGTTATTGACGCGACATCATTATGAAAACGTTGTCGTGAACGGGAAATTTAAGGGGATTCGACTATACGTAGGTATTTTGTTTTGTATAATGTAAACAGCGCGGTTGGTTTTGAAAATGCATCAGTGCGGAGGTGTCGAGCTTTATTTAGAACTTTACGCGCTGCTCGAGTGCCGCGGTACAGCTTTAAGCTTTATTTTCAGACTCGCGTATAAGACTTCAATAAGCCGAAGACTCTGTACTTTGCTCGAGCTTTGAGCTATTTTTAGCGAACTTCGAGCCGTGTAAACTTGAAATGCTAATGTAAAATTCGCTGCATCCTTGATCTTCAGCGAAGAAACTGTTCTGCGTATGTATACACATAGAAGTGCGATTAATGCGCATCTTATATTTGTAATTGGATATTTATGTACAAGACATAGAGTTCGAGTTTGCTACTTTGAAAGCGTCTCCCTAGCTTCTTTTGATGAACGAGTTTACAAGTCGTGTAAGAGGTTTTTTATATTTTAGTTGGCCGGCAATATTGCAGCTAAACGACTTTTAATGAGATGCCGCTTCTCCGGGTTGCTTCAGAACTTTTTCGATATACTAACCGCTTCAGACGCGCTTCGCGCATTTTTATTGTCGTTTTTGTTCCTTAATTTATATTTTTTGAGGTCATCAGGAATTCGCATATGACAGAATACAATATTCTATAATTCAGAACGTTCTCTTTTTGAGGTTAGAAATTCATACGTGCGTAGAGATCGCGCGGGCAAAAATTAACAACGATCAATCATTTTTTTTAGGTAGGAACTGTGTCCGCGCTTGTTATTGTTTATTGCTCTCGCGATTACTTTCGCATAACGTGTAGTTCGTTATATTTTTTCCTAGAATGAATAGAATTTCGTATCAAAGCTCGGAATATATACATACCTACCAAATCCGATGAAATACAGCTGTACAGCGGTCTGATGGTAGTCGAGCCCAATATCAAATTTAGCGAATGTGTTCCATTAATTAAGGCGAAAAAAGCACGAGTGATAAAGCGTTAAAATAATTAGCAATCTCATCATACGAGCAAACAATTTGCAAATGAATTTACCGCGGATGAAATAAAAGTATATTATAACTCGTACATACATGGATCACGGGTGATTATTAAAAAAATGCGATTTTTTTTATCTGACCTTTGAACGAATAAAAATGTATGTATGGTCAAACCAAATTAGCGTGTATTTCTAATATTTAATAATAATTCGTGCTATTGGTGTATATATAAGCGACACTGATAAATTAGTGTTTTTCTTTCAATAATCAGCCATACTTATATATATCGTAGCGGGCGTCAGCGACTGATTAAATCGAAGGAGAGTAAAGGTCGAGTTTACGAGCCTCAGGACCATAAATGTATATATCTTTGTATATCCTCCAGGACGACGAGCTTGCGGGCAACATCACGTTCCCCGAAAACGACCCATTCAACACCACGAGCAGCAGCAGCAGCAGCAGCAGCATCGTACCAGTCAAGCCCTGCCGATGGATTTGCGAGCTCACCAACGACGCCGGCTACGTTGTTTATAGGTAAGCGAGCCATCAAAATATCAAGCGTTACATAAATAAAACATGGGCAGAGAGAATATATCCGCGCGGAACTCGATATATACGGAATATCTTACTTTATTTGCTGTGCGGGGTGCATATCGCTTTCGAATAAAAATTTTCAATTGTTTCTCCTTTACTTATTTCGAGCCGGTCTGTTTACACTGGCGAACGAGATGTTTACGTAATATCAGCTGAAAATTTACGTCCGTCGAGACGCCTGGATAACTAAATCCACTTATCTTTTTGCGCCTCTCTTGACTTCTTTGTTACATGTACGCACTCGAGAGCACAGCGTGAAAAAAACGAAGAAAATCGTCGTCAAGGTCGTCGCGTCGTTTACGATCCTATACTTACACTCGGATGAGAATATACGATCGCGCGACGGTGCAGGAATAATATTTTCGCGCGGACCTTCGGCGAGAGTGTATATATGATAAAAAGAAAAAGGAAAACAAAGTGATGTTATTTTTGACGCAAATACGCACCTATACGTGCGTGATTCGGACTCGTTCTTCCGATCAATTACGCACATTGACGCGATTTGCAAGATTTCGAATTTTTCTTTTTTCAATTCGAATATGAACAAAAGCTTTATCACAAGAAAATAAAAATATTGTGCGCGCGCACTACATTGTTTTTATTACTATGAGAGTAACTCGCGCGCGAGTATAATCAAGTGTGTATAATTACCTTGAAGTTTTGCTCCGTTGTTATAAGGCAAACAAAGTCGACGCGTAATTTCACTTTAATGCAGCTATGTATAATGGAACGTACATATTTTCGTAAGCATCTCCCCCCAGCTGCGCGTCGCGCTCTAATTAAGAAAAACTCTTTCTCCCCTCAAAAGAAAACATGCACGCGTTCCTCTCGCAGTGTAAATCAATTACTCCGCTGGGTACACACAAACGGACTTGGAAAAATAAACTTCAAATTATCCTATATGTCTCACAACTGATCAATATGACAAAGTTACTACTCCGGTCTCGTTACAGCGTAGCTAATAAAGCAACAATAAACTTTTCGTTTTCTTTCAATTAGCGAACTTCGATCTTTGAATATTGCAGTCGTCCTACTTGTTAATTCCGGAAAGAGTATTATATTATAGAGCTTGATGAGCGCTCGAAATATTTAATTGGTATAGAAAAAAGCGGAGCAGAGGAGGAAAAAAAAACATCGCGCGAGAAAAGTTTGTCATCCAAAACTCAATTACATCGGGCGGAGCTGCTCGTTAGAGGAAAGTCGGGTAGGTAGAAAAATAGGTTCGGGGGAAAAAACAAAGTTAATTCTCACCCCGTGTGAATAATTGGAGCTCGAAATTTACGCAGTGTTATATAAAGCCATAAAAATTTTCCGAGAGCAGCTGCCGAGAGCGTAACTGGTTAAATTTCACAAAGCGACGTCAAATTTGGACTTTGTCACACGACGGCCGCGCGGCGGTCCGCCGAAATGCGATTATACTCTCCGCGCAGGAGAGAGAACAGCAGTTAACGAAGCGGCGCACTTGTTAATAAAAGCGCTTCTCTGTCGGGGGCGAAAAGCCACACGCAGTTGAGAAATATCGCTGCTGACCCTTAAAAATCCGCTTGTTTTCAATTAAACAAGACGCACTGCTCTCGATGTTCGTTATAACGTCATCCCTCTCTCTTTGGTGAAGAAGACTCGACTTGCAAAGCCCCCCGTTACTCGCATTAATTAGCGTTAATTAACATTCTCTCTCGGTCGTTTACTGCAGCCTCACCCTCGAAGCTTTCGCCGTTGGCGGCTAAGCCTGTTCTCTGCGCGCGCGAGCTATTAGCCTCGGCGTAACTCGACTGTCACGCCGAGCAAAATTAATTATATTTCCGACCAGACTGGCGCTGCTGCTGCTGCTGCTTCTCTGGCTTATTATTATAAAATCATTAGAACGATTCGGTGCAGCACGTAGTCTCTCTTGCGCCAGTGCGATAAGTCCCCGATGATTTACGGTCGCCGTCTTATACGCGAGCTTTCGCGGAATATGGGAAGGTGTGTAGGAGAAAAATGCATCGGGTGAGGGATGCCTTCGTTTTTCACCCGGAGATACAGAAGAGGTTTTATCTTCGCTGTGATTCGCGTATACATTTCGGAGATTTATGGCTGCAGTGTATTTAGTTGCGCGTTTTCAATTAGAATGTTAAATTGATTTTATATAAGACACACGACGTGGTATGGCAATCCAATTTGAAGCAATTGCCTACAGCGGTGTTATTCGCAAGACGTCTCAAGAGCCCTTGTAATTTTCTTCGCGGTAGCTTTACGAGTCTTATGCAAGCTCCTTGTAATACAAAACTCGACCTGCGTATATTTGCCTTCGATTGTTACGCGATTGAAAAATTGAAACGTTACCTGCGCGACTAGAGTAATACGAACTCTGTATACGCGCAGTCTTTGACCGTTGGCCGTTCTCGGCTTTCTCTTTCTCTCTCTCTCTCTCACCTGTTGAATGCAAAAACGCGACACTCCCCTCTCGACTACGCTGCAGCTATATCTATACACGGCATTTTTATTTTCTTGCTTTCAGCGCCCTCGGATCCTTTTACATACCGACGCTGGTGATGCTGTTTTTCTACTGGCGCATCTACAACGCCGCCGTCTCGACGACCAGAGCCATCAATCGGGGCTTCCGCACGACTAAGAGCTCCAAGATGATGGGATCTAGGTATGCTTAATCGCAATAATGAGACTAACAAACGTATTGTACACGCGTGTGTCGGAATAAATTAGAAAAAAGCTTTCTACTATATTACATCGAGTTCGCCGACCGATAATTCTCTTCCACTGACTGACAAGCTTTTTCCGGCATAAAAAAAAGTAAGCAGCGCTGCGGCTAAAAAGCTCGATTCGTACAGCTATAAAACGATACAGCATTCAGAGTGCGTATAGGCTGCGACTTCCGGGTCTCTAATTTTTTTTTGTTTGCTCTCTTTTGCCTCTCTCATTCCTTCCCCTTTTTTTCACGAGAAGAGCAACTTTCCCTCCTTATTTTCTTCTATAGCGCGTCCCCAAACGCTGTGCTGTTTCTTGTAGTATAATACACGGAGGACGTCGACCTCTCTTCTATATACACGTATATACCTATATAATACGAGGCCGAAAATTATATTTGTCTGTTTACATACGTTTACGATTTATTTTACCGGGACGATACACGGATACAGCGTATTCCGGGCGGCTAATGTGATTCCGGAGATGAAATTTCCTCGAGATAAGAGACGTAATCGAATGTCGCCGCGGGCGTATTACGTGATCATCAGTAGAACGAGTCGGGATTGATCAGACGCGCGCATACCTATAACGAAAATTCATATATAATATAAAATAATATTTTTAACGCAGGTTCGACGAGCAGCGGCTTACACTGAGGATACACCGAGGCCGTGCGAGCGAGTACAACGGTAGCAACGGCAGTCCCCGTAGCAGCGACTGCACGTCGACTCGCAGCCCGTCACGACGCGACCGTATAAAGATTTCGGTCTCGTATCCGAGTACCGAGACTCTCAACACCAAGTGTAACAACACGTTGGAACGAACGCCATCGAGGTGCTCGCAGGTCTCCGTTCACTACAGCAACGGCCAGACCCAGAGCCAACTGTGTCCGTCTTCCAGAACGACGCATCTCAAGGTTTCTTCCTTATATATACACACTTGATATCGCTAGTATAAGGATGGGGTATAGGTATATGTATACTCACTTCTCGAGCGCAATTTCGGGAAATATGAGATCTCGAAAGACTTTGCAGTTTTATTTACCCTTAGCGCAAAGCTGACCCAGTTTTCTTGGAGTCTTTGAAAAATTTTTATCTATGAACGAGCTGCCAGAGGAGGTCCTTACGGAGGATTTGCTTTCGACGTATATACTTGAGCCTTTACCCATTCAACGTGATATCCAGACGAAATTAAAATTTTTAAGCTCCCCGGTATACATATTATATAGAATCCGATGTTTGCCGAGAATTATGCTCGCGAATTTCCCGAGTGATCCTCTCGTGCGCCCGTATATGTGTATATGAAAAAAGAAGCGTAGAGCGGATTGTGTGCGTGCGCCCCCGGGTAAATTGAATGCTTATGTTGTTATTTAGGTCGGAGGCATCGGCAGAGTGGGAAGCTCCAGAAGGCCGAGCCGGCGCAGCAGTTGCGAGAGCCAAGTAACCGGAGACGTCGTCTCGCTTCGGGAATTGACTCCAGGGACGAACGAGGAGAAGCCCCGCGTCATGAAAATGGGCAAGCGAAATATAAAGGCTCAGGTGAACCTCCCCGTACTTGCTAATTGCTAAACTTGCTCCACTTGCACGCAGATATTTTCATAACTCGTCGGTAGTTACAGTAACGTTCATCGGTCTTGAGATAATTAAACGCTCTGCTAATTAAGCCTCGTTGACGTCAATTGAGAGTGGAACAACGCCCGTTAATGGGATTCGGTGTCCGGGTGTGCTTGCAAAACCAAACGTGATTTTTCAAACGATCGATAATTTATCGATGACTCTTGGATGAAATTGTAATCGCACACACAGGTCAAGCGAATCCGCATGGAGACAAAGGCGGCCAAGACTCTGGGCATAATCGTCGGCGGATTCATCCTCTGCTGGCTGCCGTTCTTCACGATGTACCTGGTGCGAGCTTTCTGCCCGAACTGCATCCACCCGACGGTATTCAGTGTACTCTTCTGGCTGGGCTACTGCAACTCCGCTATCAATCCCTGCATCTATGCTCTCTTCAGCAAGGACTTTCGTTTCGCCTTCAAGAAGATCATCTGCAACTGCTTCTGCAAGCAGCGAGCGAACACGCTGCGCAGGGGCAGCGACGGCAGCCAACTTACCACGAGGTAACCTTACATCACCGTCGTCTGTCTCACGATTTTCTATTGTCATTATTATTATTATTATTATTATTACTATTTATTCTATGTGCGTATGTAATTACCTGGTCGTTTGTAAGGGATGCTCGCCGGACCGTCTAAGCTGTCTATGTATATTCGTGTAACGTAATTTTCCGCAGAATATGGAAAGTTGCTCTGATCCTCGGGGAAATTCGCGCTGTATGACGTGACGCTCTAGTTGAAGTTTAAGCGTCAGAAGTAGTTGGAATAAAGTGTAGCCTGATTTGAATTCTTTTAATTGGAACACGAGTGTGTCTCGCGCGAGCATCCTCCCCATCCAAAGAGACGTATATATCATGAGTTATGTAGTGAAATTTTTCGCATAAAAGTAGAAGTAGCGCGTGACAAAAGTCTTGTTTCTGGTTCTGCTATACTAGCTTTTGTCACGTACGTCGATCCGTCGAAGAATTTTTATATCCATTTCTATCCTTACAGATTCTTAGATGTGTTTGGACATATTTTTATGTATTTAATAATATCATCATTATTATTATTATTATTATTGTGATAATATAACATGTTTTAATAATTATGTGTTCCTCTGTTAAATGTTGATCAGTGTCTCTTAACAACGATTCCACGCATGCAGTATCCATCGTCGTTTAAAAAAATAAAAGCCGCCCCCTGTAGATCCTTCAATGAATCGATATACAGACTCGACAGCGTCTGTGCTACGATTTTCTGCGAGAAGTGAGAGCATAATTTTCTCGACGAAAAATGGTTTGGCACTTGCCGTAAAAGCTTCGCGGGAAAGTGTCGAGAAGTTTACTCTTTTTAACAACAACAATATCAGTGCAAAGTAAAAATAAGCCAAAATTGTTAAAGTTGGCCTTTCAACTTTTAAAAGTAATGTAACTTCATTTTTTGACGCACGTCGTTCGGATGTGTCCTTAAAAGCTTTCGGAAGCATTTCAAGGTTAAATTGCCGTCTCTCCTATATATATATAGTTGAGTATACAGAAGTTGAATTAAGGTGAAAAATATAGAATTTCTTGGACGCGCGCGTGCTACACTCGAGAACAAATAAACTTATTCTTTTTATTATTTCTGCAAACGCTGCTGTTGACCATCAGCGATATAAGCAAGTGTCTGAAAGGAAAAATCGTTTTGTTGCTTTTATCGGCGCATTTCGTTTCTGAAAATACGGTACAAAAATAAAAGTTTCTAATTAAAAGCAATCAGCAGAGCCGCGCAAAGAGCCATAACCATTTATTTGCCGAGAAAATCCCGACAAAAGTCTTCGCAAGTCCAGCACGTGAACGAACCGAAAAAAAGTAATAACCTTCTCTCGAGAGGAGTGAAGCTGCAATCCAATTTGAGATAAAGTTGACACATCAGTACATCCATAGTCTGTGTGCAGAACCTTTGGCATCGCATCGCATCGCATCGCATCATCGTTGTTCTCCCTGTACTATAATCGATGGCTGTAATCCGTTGGAGCTGAATAAACTAAAGCTCAAGGCTTTGTTTACAAAGCTGCACAAAACAAAAAAATCTTAAGCTATAACTAAAACGACAATGAATGATTGAACGGCGGGACTTTGTAGATTTCGTTTTTCAGGAACGAGCGGAGCCCCGGCCGCGCGAGATGCGGCCCGTCGCAGGGCCTTTCGATCGAGGACTCCGATCCCGATCACGGATCTGACGCCAACGTCCACTCGCAGAGCGACTCCAGATGACTGTAGCACCTCGGGCTCGGCGCGCAGTGCCTCACCCTGAGCCTCCTGGCGACGCCTGCGGTGGACCAGGCGGGCAGCTCCGGCGACGTCGTCAGGCGTAGGGTGTCCTTCGGGGCCGTCGAGATGCGCCGGGCCGACAACGAGGAAACCGATCATGATCATGCCAAGCAGCAATCAGACGACCATCTCGAGCGAGTCGCCCTCGTCGCGGATGACGAGACCGTCGACGGCGGCAGCGGTGCGAGGAGGCGACCCTCGAGGCTGGGACAGCTGCACCGGAGCTGGGATTAGGCTGTCAGAATGCTTCACCAGCGTACGAGGTTCGTTGCAAATTTTCAGAACCAATGCTATGCGATGCTATTTAGCGCATCAGGGCTTATCGCAGGGCGAATTAATAACGCGGGAGCCGGTGCGCGAGGAGACGCGCGACTGCTCTCATTGACTATATACTCGTTAGTGAAGTCATGCGCGCGGCTCAAGCCAGTGAACTCGGAGCAGCGAGTTTCGGAAGACGCTTTGAAAATTAACGGGACGAGAGGCTGACAGACAGGTAACTCTCTGCATGCCCATTGTTTGTACTGCTTCATGCTGAAAGTACCGGCAACGAGGACAATGAGGCAAAAGAGGCTAGAGAGGAGAATTCTGACTCGTTGTGTTTGTTAATAAGTCGATAAGTGTGTTATAGGAGCTCTGACGTAGGTTGCACGCGAAAAGCCTCGATTTGGTATATGCACGAGGCTGGCGCAAGATTTACGCTCTCAAATATTTATTCAGTAGTACAGAGAGAGAAAGGTCGATACGACAACAAATATTTTAAGACTTCGATCGTGATATTTTTGGACCGATTAAAAAGACCTCGAAGCTTGTTGTACCTTGAATTATTATTGAGATAATTGTGATACTATTATTTGTATTACATACTTATAGCCAGAGACGTAGTACGTCGCGGTGGTAAAAAGTACAACTCACTCAAGTTCCCTTTACCCAACAAAGCCATTCCAATTCGAAACTAATATGATGTTGCAAATTACGCGGTTGCCAAGTTTAATAGTATTTGCGCGGCTTCTTGAACCGCGCGAAGCAACGCATAATAACTAAACCTGTATAGTTGAGAAAATACAGGCAATCGATATAATCATTTAAAATTGTTCCAGGTGCAAGAATTCCAGGCAGTCGCCCAGAGCCGTGTTCACACACTGAGCTTCGAGCGAAGAAGCGAAGAGGAATCACAAAGAAGAGTAAAATACACGCAAATTAAAAAAAAAAAGCAGAATGAGAGGAGATAAAGCGTTGTTTCAGTGTATACAAGCGCGTATAGCCAAAGCACAAACCGTATAAATATGTCGGAAAAGTATACATAAGCATATACATATATACGTAAATATTATGAATAATGTTACTGTCGACGGGTTTTGTCTGATTTTTTCATAATATTTAACTTTGCCGGTGAGCGCGGAAAGTCGCAAAAAACAAAGAATATACACATATATAGCTGCTGTGCGGTTGATCGATGCTACACGTTCCGATATATTGTATACTATAGGGTTTTTGCGTTTATAACGGTCTTTTTGCTAACTTTTCCGCTTACTGGGCGCAACCCTGCCCTTTTTTAAAAGCGATCGGAGAGCACGATCCTGATGTATAAACTATACTGAGTTCCCGAAGAATGTTACCGAACTTTAAAGAAAAAAAAACAAATGTAATTTTAATCGTATAAATACAAAGAAAGTTGTGAGAATTTACGTCGGCCGAGTCCATTCATTCAACCTCGCACGATCCACGTTTTTTTTTCTTCTTTTTTTTCTATTATTCAAATATTTGTTTTATCTCTGTAAAGCAAACGCAATCCCACACAGACCAACACAAAGTTCAATCCGCGCAGACTGCGTCTATTTTAACCTCCCGTAACTGAAAAGCCAAACACGAGCAGTTTGAGCGATAACTCGAAGCCACCATACAATCAGCGACCCGCTTCGAAAAAAAAGTGTACAAAGGACTTGAAATTCTCGACACTCCCAATCGTTGTTCTTGCGGCTGATATCCGACCAAACTTCCGTTTGAACTTGGTCCTCGCACAGCGGCAGCTCGTATACTTCGTCGGCAGCCTGCGGGTCCTGCTAACGACGCCGAGAGCCTTCGGGCACCCGCCGGCAACTCTATACGATCGATACGCGAGTGCGCAAGTGATAAAGCTTTTCCCAAGAGAACGCGCCCATACTCTGCGTGTGCAGTATGTGTGCACTGCAACCGGTGAGCTATTTGGAAAAGTTGGCCGTCTAATTAGCCAAAGCGATAGCAACTCGCTCGCCTTTGACGAAGCGCGCACACCTGATGGCGAAATGTAAGTACGACGTCGTCTTCTCTCTCTCTGTGGATTCGCAGCTGCAGTTTGTGTATACCTGCGTTAGTGTGTTTGTATGTGTGTATCTTGCAACGCACGGGGATGATCTGAGAATTAACGTCGACAATGCTGTCAACCGGAAGATCAAGATCTTCGATGCGCGTAACCCACGGGATGACATGGCTTTTCTCGAAAACTCGACGTATTGCCACAAGGTATTATATTTTCGCGTAGCGCTTCTGTTTGCACGGTCATAGAGTATTTTCTTTTTTTTCTGATTGAGTAAATGTTAGCGCTTTAATCATTAGTAGTAGCGAGCTACTGTAAATCAACGCTATTTATCCAAGCAGCTACCCTTGGGTAAAGCAAGCAAGGATATGTGACACGTATATGTAGCCGAGGTATACAGCGCAACGTCCTCAAGTTTTGATTACAATTAAGGACCTTATTAAAATAGGTCAACAAGTCTCTCTCTCGGTGTAACCGATCGCGGCTCTTGGCTCGAAATTTATCGTATATACGTGCGCGAGGACGGTATATCATATGGCGTATATTATCAACTTTTAAAATTATTCTAATGGTCGTTCGGTGTAATTGTCGAAATTCGCTTGAATGTCAAGCGACGAGTATCGGAGCAATAGGTATAATTTCATTACTCCAATTCGTGTAACTTTGTGAAAGCTCTATCACGCGAACTTTGGCGCAAGTTCGTTTAATAGAACTTAACAGTTCTCGTAAATATCATCACACAATGTACCCCCATTTAAATCAAAGTCGTTCTGTCAGCGAGTTGAAGTTTACGAAAACTATACTCGAGTGTGGGGCGAGGGAGAAGAACCGAATGGCTGTGTTACTGTTCTTCGCTTTTGTTGAGAAATGTTATTTCGAGATTCGAATTTGGAAGGGCATTTAAAAGTTTTACCTACATTTTCACTTCTCAACTCTCGATCGCGATAAAGTTTTCGAGGAAAAAAAACCCCCAAAGATTCCGAATATAGCCTACGAAACGATGCCAGATAATCGTTTTATTAAAAATACACTCCCGGCGTGCTGTGTAGGGCGGCGCTCTTATTTTTATTGCGTTCAGTCACGACATTGGCTTCTTAAAGTACTTAAAGCATCGAGCTCTCCGTATACAAGCTAGCCTGCTCGGCATTCCTGTACATCCGAAAGTTCTCTCTCTCTCTCTCTCTCCAAGTACGTGCAAAGATTAATTAGTACACACAGAGCAGCGCGAACTTTTCGCCGTGCGGCTAAGTGAATTTAACCCGAACTTTAATGAGAGAAAGAACTTGCCTTATTGCAGTCACATAAATTTCCATTGTTTATCGCGGACGCGTTCGCAAATACGTCCTGCTGAACGAAAACCACAAAGCGCGTAATAAAATTAGAGGTAATAAACCCACGTCGGCGGCGGCGGCGGCGTTCTCTAAAAACCTCAAGATTATTTTCTCGATAGGATTCTACTCTATAGCTAAACGAAGGAGGCACGATTGCAGTCGTGCTCCAATTGAGCGAGTTCTCTCTCTCTTCCGATAAGCCCTCCAGGAGCCGGTGAATTGCGCGCCGCATCCTTCAGACGGAGCCCGCAAAGCTCACGAACTACCCGGATCTTTAGTTTTGCTCGGCTTTGATCTGGGACGACTGTTTCCCGCAGGTCAGCGCTGCTTATCATTGAGTGTGCTATTTGATTTGTCTCTAAAGTTCGAATGTCTGTGGACAGCGATTATTTATGCACAAACAGATTGTATTGGATGCATGGTAAATTGTTAATCGAGTTACAAGTCCTCTCGGAAAGGTCAGAAATATTTGAAACGACAGTCTACACGGCGGTAGAGAACAGAAAAAATAGAAAAAATACAGTATAAACTACAACATAGATAATGCGGTCCAATTAGCTATTAATATTATAGAAACTCGACAAGAGTGAACGGATTCACTTATATCCCCCCGGTGTAAAGAACGGAAGCGCTAAAGTTAGCACATCGATTTCTCTCGGAATACTTGCAGGTACTCGCATACATCTCTTACGCGTTATTAAATATTTCATACGACTGCAGACAAACACACAGTCTTGAATCTGAAAATAAACCGTAAAAAATTACACTCGAGTGTCGGCGTTACTCCTAACGAGTGAATTATACGTTGGCCGCACACTGATTTCAGATTTCCAGCGACACACGATAAATACAGTTATTATTCAGCTCGTTCCCGTCATATCTCCCTCGACGCAACAATCGCCGCCCGCAGCGTGTGTGCTATATACATACAATACACGCAGTTTTCAGAGAGAGAGGGAGATGGAATCCCTTCGCTTTATTAGCCTTTGCCATAAAACTCATCCCATGAATAATTCACGGCGTATCAATTAAAAGGGAGCGACGCCGAAACGCTCTAGTTTTATGCCCACTTCGAACGACTTCCGCAATACACGCCAGTCTGTGTATTTTCATGCTCGCGCGCGTGTGTATATATACGTCCGTCGTGCGGTTAAGTGGATTATTGAAATAATTTTTAGATAAATTTTTGTCTCTCACGGTCGTTAGATAAATCGAATCGTTGTTTTTTTTCTTCGTAAAAGTTTGTAATAAATTCAAGCTTATATCCGCATGATTTTCGCGGTGTATACACTTTGCATAAAGCTCGACTATATAGCCTTGACCTACAAAGGAAGCTTTCGAAAATCATGGAATTTAAATGTATCGCGTACGGGGGGTAGAAAAAAGGCAAGAAAACCCATTGTTTCTCGGGAGTGCGACGGAACACACGCAATATTGCGTCGTCTGACACACATACACACACACACGTTCACAGCGATTTGCAATTGAAAGAAGCAGTAGTTTCCTTCAGGAAATGTTGCCGGACGTCCCGGCGAAAGCAGCTCACGTGCGCGTCCCATTTTCAGCTCCGCCCCGGTGAGAGAGAGAGAGAGACTAATCTGCATTTTCGCTCGATGTGTGCGCGCAGCCAGCAGACGTATACGCGGAATGCTGTATATTTCGAGCGGTGATTTTCGAGGATTTTGAATATTTTATAGATATACAGACAAACAGACGAGGACAATGGGGGTCGTGCTTTTTTTCGAAAGCTTTTCCTTGTTGTGGGATTTGCTTTCTTCCAGATTTTTTTCGGCTTTTCCTTTCTCTGTTTCGGACGTGTTGAAAGCTTCTCGCTCGCCTTATTCACTGGATTTTCAGTGTCCTTTTTTTGAATAATTCTACATACAGCTATATTCTTATCCGACTGATGTCATACGCGTTGTCTGGCCAATCCTGGACGTTACTACTCGACGTGCAATCAATGTAATTCAATCTCGGCACATAACTCCCAAGAACCTTTGCGATTAGGACCCCGTTACATTCGATAAGAACAAGGGACTCAAGCGCGCGCGCGCGCGCGAATTCACAATCGATATCCGCAATCTTTTTTCCCCCCAAGCCCAGCGGGAGAGAAAGAAAGAGATAATCCAAGCTTATTCCGATGAGTATTTCATGCTGATTCCGCTGTATGCCGTGACCGCAGAATAGATTTTCCGTAGATATTCGAAAATTTAAATTTGTAAAACCTGTCCATAATTCAATCTCTCCGCGTTTACTTAGGCAGCCGTGTCATTTTCTCTCTATATCTGTTTAATCCATTTCCCGTGTCACGAGTCACAGAGCATCAGTCCCTTAGAGGATATCGACTGTATATTACGACGACGCACCGCGGGGACGGCCTGAATTTTTTAAAACTCCCGCCACGTGAAATCATTGCCTCCTGATGGAGTGTGTCTTGGTTGTTTTTTCTCTCTTCGTTCTACCTATACATATATATATATAGGTCTACGAGTGTAACAGGAGATTGCAGGGATGCGCTCGGGAATTCCGTTCACGCGCTCAATATCGCTCACACGGATTTCTCTCTTCCCTCTCTCTCTCTCTCCCTTTCTCATTTCGCACGGCTTTGTCTCTTCTACTGACTGACCCCCTGTGTCTCGCTTCGCTAAACAGTAGCTCCGATTCTTTTTTGTTTCTCTTACTTTTGGAGAAATTGCAAGCTCTATTTTTAATGCATTTGCTCGAGCTCTTCAGCGGAATTATTATTTCAAAAAGTTTCATCAAGCTACATTAATTAAATATCGCTCAAACTCGCTTGGGTATACAACATCAATTTTTCAAGCGAATCTCTGTCCATCCTGATTACTATACGTATAACCAGGAAACTTATTAAATTTTAACAAGATTCGTCATTCTTCGAGCGAGTTATATCCGAAATTACCCATCGCTGCGGTGCTGTAATTCAATATAGCCATCACCTCAAATTACCGGTAAAACGTTACACGTGCAAAATCGATCGGCACCAGCTCTTTCGCGATGTTGTATACGTGTCAGATTTGAAAGTAAAAAATCAAATATATGCCGAGCTTTATTTATATGACATTTTTCTTGTTAACTCGCAGAAGCGAACCTTATCAATCCGAGATTTATCTTCCCATCGCAGCGCCGCCGCCGCGGGAAATATACGACATCGAGGAATGAATAACGATGCTTCGCCACGAATTTGGGACACGAAAATAAAGTCAAGAGCCAGCGATATGTCGATAAGATTAACAGGTCTGTGGAAAATAAATTTTCAGAGTCTAGCATTTGAATGACTTTTTGTTTATGTATAAAAGATCTTTTATTGTTATGCTCCTCGTTTATTGATCAGTCGCATTTACGCTATATAGGTATAGTAGGATCGAACCAATTTGCTGGTAGACGGAAAATATCGACTCGCTGTATATATATTAGCAGTTGTACACACGTAATATCGTCATAAACTGAGGTAAATATGTCCGCGTAGAAATTATTATTACATTTTGAATGTTTGATCATCGAAAGCGCGTCTGTTTGCTGTAATTTAATTTCAACACATCATTATAGACACTCGATTCCAATTATTTTTCGTCCACGCAATTAATCAAATGGCAAATTATATGACTAAAACAACATAATCAACGCATCACAATTATAAATACAAATTTTCATTACGAATTGACACAGCTATAATTTCTAGTGTTGATCGATCGAATGATAGTAAATTTCAACTTTATATATATACTAAAATACAATGAAACGTTCAAGTCGGTTCGGTGGATGCTTACCCATACGAATAATGCAGTTCGATACGATCCTTTTATAAAAAAAAAAAAAAAACAAGTTTTCACATCATAAAAAGCTAAATTTATAAAAGGATCGTAATCATCCCTGCGATTCCCTACAAATACCAGCACCAACAAAAAAGTTAAATAATCATATAATCCCCGCTAAAATTTAATTTGAAAAACCACATCAGATCCCATATTAATCGGCGCATCCACCGCGACAGGATCCATCTCAACTCTCTCAACGTACATACCAAACTCTCACACGCATATATAATATATTCCAGCTCTCGACTCAGGCCTCGGGCAGATTAGTAGCCAGTACGCGGAAGCCATCCTTATCAGCGATGTAGTGCACCTGCTGGAGTAATCCATTGGCGTCGATGTAGCTATAGGCACCTCGGGTCGTACCGTCGAGCGATCGGGATTCGGTCTTGGCACTAGTGTCACCGGTGTAGCTGTACTCGTACTGGCCCAGTGAGTCCTGGGTATGTCGCATCGAGCTGTGGATCAAAGGCAGCGGCATAGCGTAGATCTGAGGGACGGCCACCGCGTACTTGATGGGTCGTCGTAGGAAGTTGTTGTCAGGGTCGTCCTTGGCAGCGTCGACGACGATGGCGTTACTGGGACGAGGCGCCGGGATACTCCGAGCTTCTTCCGGGGACAGGAGGTACGGACTTCGCTGACGTTGCTGGGACCTCGGCTGGTACTCGTAATCTTCCTGCGGCTGCTGCTGCCAAGAGTAGGATTCAGCTCTGCGCAACTGCTCGAGGTGTCGCTTTTTCGCCAACGCGACCTCCGGAGTGTCTTGAACCGGGTTCAAAGCGTTGGGGTTGGGAAGGTTGCTCGCGTGCACTCGGAAACCGTTCTCGGCGTCTGCCGTGTAGGAGACCGTCTGCATCAGGCCGTTGGCGTCGATGTAGGAGTATCCTGTAAGCGGAATAGATTTTTATTTAAATTAGAGGAGCGGCTGAAGCATGCCAGCCAGAGCTTTCGAACTTTGGCGTGTGCTGGCTGGAAAATCGATGGAACGACGGCTGCAGAGTCGCGGGATTTCGAGAGCGTTAATTAATTATCCGATTGCAGTTTATGCAAGTGTGCAAGCTTCGCTTGGGAGGTACTACGGCTTGCGAGAGATGTGTGCATGGAAGAATGATAAATCTTTTGTGGGATTCAATTTTCGAAAGAGGAACCGCATATATGTCGTTTTTAATTTTCGTGCGCAGTTTTTAAATGGAGTTCTGGATTTGTCAAACTTTTGATAAATATTGTACCTGTATTTAATTTTGTCGATACTGCATTTTTCAAGAACTTTTAAGCAGTTTTTAGCAGTAATAACCATATACAAATTAAATGACAAAATTCCATCGAATTAAAAATAGCGAACTCGTCTCGGAGCCCGATAATCGAATAATTAAAGGTGTATAAAGCGCGAAAATTGATCTGCCATACATAAAGCTTAATCTGCACATCAGCTCACCCCTGTGTATAACATCATTATCACGCGTATATACAACCAAATTGCAGCGAACAAGCGATTAAAGCTCATCTCCATTATATAAAACTCGAAAAAAAACAGAAGAGAGAAGAACAAATAACCGCAGATCGACGAGCAAGATATACAGCTAGAATCACGTATCCACATCAGCAAAGTACATATAGGACGAGGCGTCGATCGATGACACGTCGCTTCTCTCGCGGTGATCATAATCATCATATCGTCGTGCGGCGGGAGTAGCAGCGGCAGCAGCAGCAGCAGCAGCAGCTCACCGCATCGCACCAATTACGGCGGCTTTCTCATCCAGCCGGGCATTAGTATGCACGTTAATTGACTACATTGTAGCATTGCCCAACTAATTTCCCGTATATAGCTACTATATACGCTTCTCAATACTCCGCACGTGTGACGGGGATGTAAAATTAGTTTCTTGCAAGGTGTAGCAGCTACAGCGCGCGAGTACTTGATTAGCCTATAATTGAATCGAGGCCTCGTCGTCTTGCTGCAGTGGAAATGTGGAATCGAAATTATACTAGACGCTGTCGATCGATAAATTAATAAAAATAACGCTCTATACACTCGTGATCGCTTTGCATAATTCTCTCCAAATAAGGTGTATTCGTAACGCGCATCATCGTCGTCGGCCTGCACGTGAGTGCGAGGGGATATATATCACACACGTGTGGCCCGTTTGTAATATCCGCTCTCGACGACCTGCAGAGAAGATTCGAGCGAATGGCTCTAGGAATATACGTATACTGCAGAGACTGTACGTTTGTAGAATATAGTCTAAGAGATTTTAGTGGCAATATCCATCAAGACCTGGCTGTAACGATTATCTCGATGGCGTGTATAGTTTCGTTTATATAGGTACATATACGAGTAAAAATCCGCAAAAGCACACTGAATTATTCATCCTCGTGTAAACACACCCCCGCATCGGTATATTTCTCACGTGGGCGAAGTAACACGACATTATATTACGAGTATACACACTCACCGCCTCGAGTGACGCCGTTGAAGCTGGACTCGGACTTTGCGTGGTGAGGTCCGGTGTAGCCGTACTGGTAGGCGCCGTTGACAGCGTTCTGTGTGTGGTATTGTGTCGTCGCCTTGGACTTCCTCCAGTTCTCCGCGCACAAGACTGCGTCCACCAACAGCAGCAGCAGCAGGAACTTCTTTGTCGACTGAAAAGATTACCGATTACTCCAGTGAGATTTGCTTTACGAGCTACTGCCGTATATGTGTATATGTATTTATGGGCAAACTCGGACAATTATGAAAATTGCTAGCTTGTGTATATATAGCTAGTACTTATCTACTTATCGGCGAGTATTGTTATTAGCGGAGAGCAGAAACTAGGCTTGCAAAGCCCAAAACTTTCCAGACGACGTCTCACTGGTGTATATATACCAAAGGGAAATTTCTTTTTCCCCCGAAGAAGGAATATATAAGCGAGTAATAAACTCGCGCGTCATCTCCAACCGCGGAAAATTGAACGTCAAGCACATACTTTGCTCGCGGGAGAGTTAGTATATATATAGAGGTGCCGATCGCGTACAATTTTATACCTCTATAGCTCGACGAGAGATATCCTATTACTTACGAGATGCTCACCGACGATGAGATTATTTATTTTTATATACCTATATATTATGCGCTTGTTGATCGAACTTTCGGAAGCTTCGTCTATCTGCAAGTTTAATTCGATGAGCACGTGTGTGTATAGGTATATCTCCTACTATTATGTTGATTTTAAATCGTTGCGAAAATGTATTCCGAGAGGATGACTCGACACCGTTGGTCAACGCCACCCGGTGCGTAGGTGATGTACGCTGTACACCTACGTTTGAGAATAATTATTTTTCATAAAGGACACACTAAACCGTCACAGGATCCTAACGACGCGCCGTATCTCTCTCACTCGATTTTCCTATATAGCCAAGGTCGCGCACGTCCTTTACATACCCTCTATAATAAATCGAGTCGAGAATCAACAAAGATAAAAATAGAAAAACTCACGTTGGCCATGTTTCCAGTATTACAGGATATTACGAGAAACTTGTATCTCTCTCTCTCTCAAACACTGTACACTATACTCGTGAAGAAAACTATCCGACGACTGCAGAGTTGACCGCTTGCAGTATAGAGAAGCGTTAGGCCGGCGCCGGCTGCACTTATATAGCGGCAGATGCTCCCTCTCTCCTCTACAGTAGGCCCTTTGCGCATACGGCCCAAGAGGTAGGAGAGACAGAGAGAGAGATGAGTCCCACGGCGGTGCACACGGCCACAAATCACCGCTCGCTCGATTTCCACGCAGATAAATCACGCTTTATTGGCCAGTGCGTGTAGCCGACCATTGTTTTTCGTATTATTATATAGGTGTACCTCTACCTACTATATACCTACCTGTTGATATGCTGGCGATAGGGTATTTTCGACGATTATCGTATACTTATGTGGGACAGTGATGTTCTTTTTTTCCGATATAATAGAAGGATCCCCGTTACGTCGTTAATCCTCGATTAGCGCTAAAGGCATCAGTCGTTTACTGGAGCGAAAAAAGTCCGGTGCACCGTACGCCGCGCATATAACAGTACCTATTATTATACGTATACTCATCGATATGAAATTTACTCGATTAAATAAAAACGCGGCGCGCGTGAATTATAGTTTTTATTAATCCGACGTAATAAACGGTCCGTAAAAGCCCGCAACGATGATGATAGCGCTTATCGTTAATATATAAAGCCCGCGTGTCGCAAGCTCGTGCGGATGTATTATATCGATTTTTCTCTTCCCACTGGCTACCGCGCGTTAATCCACGCATGTTAATTTTATTTAACGCCTGTCTACCCCACTCGACTTATACGTAATTGTCGATGACTCGCAGCGAATTAAAGTTTATCAAAAATTATTACTTTTACATACACAATGTGATAATTGATACAGTCACACACGACTGTCGAAATTCAAGATTTCTTATGTTAGTCCTCTCGATCTACAACGGTAAAGCTGATGATGTGTCTAACGTTATATTATTATACATGAGTAATAACTTCTCTGGAGTTTACGCAAAAACGGCGCGTAATTCAAAACGAGTATATATTTAAATTTTGCACCTCCGCAGCCGCAGTGCGATTTTACAGCAATGTACTATACGCGCAGCGGGTTTACCGCCGCAGATAAACGTAAGGGATGCTTTCACGTAGTAAAAGCCCGCAGCAGGCTGACTTTTATCAATTGCGCGCTTCAGTGTACCGTAATTCCCGGGAAAATCCCACCGCAGAGCTTTTATGAAGGAAAACCACCGCGTGAAATTCAGTCTCTCTCTCTCTCTCAGCTTCCGCGGGAATATACTCGTGAAAATTGTGATGCGTTGATTATTATACAACGAATTTTGGAGTTGAATTAAAACTCACACACGTCGCGTTGGGAAAGTTTCTTTAGACAGCTTATAAATATACATGTAAAAATAAAACTGCGCACGCATATTACAACAATGCGGATTAAAAGTACACAAACATCAAGGGAGCGTGCGGCGTTTAATTATTATATACGCGGTACGTATATAAATTTTTAATTGCTTATTACCTACCACTCAGGCCCCCGCTGTAGTGCTGTTATAGAATAAAAGAGTTCACCGTCGGAGATTTTGCTGTAATTATAAACCATATATGCAGCTGTTTTCGAGTTGTATGTACACGCGAGCTGAATGATTAATTGGATAGAATTCAATCTCCACCGCGACACTGACATAGCGGGCTCTCAATATAGCTTATTACATTATTGCTCAGCTCGTCGGATCGAAAAAAGAATTACGCACAAAAGTGTCAGGCGCACGCTACAAAAGAACGGGACACAAGAGTGCAACTGACGCGGCGAGAAAAAGTCTATACTAGTTTTTCCATAATTGAGCTGCTCGCTTTCTCATCTCGTTACACGTCGGCTCGCTATATACTGATCAAAGCCATCTCCGTGTGTAGTATCGAAATTTCATTTCAAAGAGAATCGTTGAGACGCTATGGTACACGCAGTTTTTACAATAATTTCTGTATATTATGTATATAATATACACGTTGCACAACCGCTTGGTCTATTGTATAAGTAAATTAAACGGCCAATCTATACTCCGCGGCTGCAGTGTTACATAAATCGCGAGCGCGCGAGATAATGAAGACCATTATGCGTTGCAGATAATATGTATATATAAGCGAGAACAAAAAAAAGTACGTATTATAGCATGCAATTGAACATCAGTCAACCGATCGTGTGTCAGTTTCATTCCGATCCTCGGCAAATCGCCGCGAGATTCCGTCGAACAATGCGCGCGTGGGTGTGTGTGTGTATATGTATATATACACAGCTGCGTTGGACGCAGCTCTCTCGCGACATTGGCACGAAAAGGAGAGACGAGAAAATAAGACAAATTGCCCGCGTATTAAGCGTATTTACTTTAATTGCTTTTTTTTCCTTCTTCTTCTTCGTCTACTTCTTCCCATTACTCTTATCAATTTTCTCGTTCAACGACGAGTACACAGCTGCTGCTGCTGCGCCACACGGGGGTGTTGGATAATTTTTTTTTCTCATCTATCGGTGTGTGCAGTGGTATAGGTAATAGGTGTCGACGAGACCTTGAAACGAAAGTGTCTCTTTTTCTCTCTCATTTACTTTAATTTATGCGGAGTTTATTCCATTGTGTGTCGCTTTAGGATGACGCTATACATCGCGCGTTATTTAAATGAATATAATATAAAAAGGAAAAAAATTCTTCGCGAAAGAAAAACGGGGACCTATATGAGTCTCTCTCTTGAAAGGGCGCGGCTGTGGATAAATTCGAACGTGTTTCCACTCGCCGCCGTGTCTTCCTTTTTCAACCACTTCGGCTCTCGGCTCTTATTATTTATATGTGTAGTACAGCGCTAATAACGTCGATTTATATAATCACTTCGATTCCTCTCTCTCTCTCTCTTTCCACTTTATGCTCACCGGAGAGAATATATACGTGTAAGCGCGAAATGGAATTTATGGCCAATGCTCCTTTCGCGCGCACGCGCGCGCGTTCAATAATGGTTTAATAGATTTGTGTAATATGCGACCGAGGGAATACCTACTCGTAATGGTACATACGCATATAAGGGAGAAAAAAATAAACACACAGAGTTAGCCTGGTATAGATGGACGATCGATCTACTTTTAAAAAATAAATACGAGACAGTCCGCTGTATTATATTCTTAAATTCTCGAGTCGACCTTGACGGGCTCTCCGAAAAAGCACTTGGCGCCATCGAAGGCTGTGCGCGTTTCTCCTAAATCCTCGTCTGTCAACTGTATACTTTGTATAATGATTGATCCCGCGTAAATAATCGATCTATGTGCTATGCATATACTTGAAATTTAACATAAAGCTCGATCAAGTATGTATATACAGTAAAGATCGTCGTTGAAATTCCAGGCCGACTTTGACGAATACTAAACTCACGCATCGACTGCGCTACACGAGTAAATAGAGCGCGAGGCACTCAGCAGGCGCTCGCTCTTTACTTTGTAATTCAAGAAAGCTCTCTCTCTCTCTTGCACGTATACGACAGAGAGTCGATCGGTTAGATGACAACGAGTAAGTATATATAAGGTACACGAGGTAGTAGTAGTAGTAGGTTTATACATATACAAAGTGCGATCCAATATATATATAACAGCGAGAGTAATTTTCCAGCCGTGAAATTGACATGCGCGTACGTGGTTTTTCAATTTTTCGACGAGAGAGATATATCCCTTTTGATCTACTGCTGTGTTTGCTTATATTGAATGTCGGCGTATACGTTTCTTCTTTGTTTTTGCGGCCAGATGATTTTCCTTTGGGCTGTAAGTCAGGTATGTAATTGCGGAAAGGAAAAATCATCTCGCAGCCGGCTTCGAAGCTGAAATAAAGATGTCGATACGTAGTTTTAATTACGCAATATTTATGCACACTTTTTTTGCTCTCTACTCAACACCGCGTAACACCGAAAACATTTATACGTCACGAGACGTGTAACCTTACGCAAGACTTGTGCACATAAATATACACAACAACTCTCGAGGAATCTCTTCCGGACGCCGCGGCAGAAGCAACCTGTTGATATAAATTCAAAAATAAGAAAGAAAGCGTGTGCAGCAGCAGCAGCATCGATCCCTTTAATAAAGCCCATTGTGTACTAGCTGCAGCGATAGCACAGCGACATGCGGACGACGAGGAGATAAGGACAAAAAAGGCCCGGTATTGCATATTATCGGCAGGAAGCTGCCTAGAGAGAGAGAGAGAGCAACGGACTGTTGGCCCTTTTTGCCCCCCTTTTCGCGCGCGCGCGCGCGCGGGAGAGTATAAGAGAAGAGATATAGAAGTAGCCGCGTGTATATAGAGGTATGCGGAGACGCATAAGAGGCCGTGGCTTTTACGAGGCTCTTACTTACGTTTCACCCTCGCGCCCGCGCGTACCACACTCGTCATATTTTATCGCTGCGTTTCTCTTTTTCTCTTAGACTTTTTGCTGCCGCTCTCTCTGATGCGAATGTAAAATTTTCTGGGGAATTAGCAGTGAGTATACCTATCTATACGTATTTTTCCGGCCGAGTGTTTTATTGCGGAAAATGCAATGGAGATATGCGCGCGCCTTTCAGAGGGGTGTACCGTTACGACCTACGCACACTTATATGTCATTCAAAGGATCGGATGACGAGAGAGGATTGCAGAAAAAAGTGATGTATAACATATCCCGCACCTACGCGTCGCGTCTGCTCTTCGTTTTATTACATTTCTCTCGTCTGATTTCCACAAAGAGAATAAAAGGAAAACGCGTGCGCTTTTTTCCTCTCTAATATATATGGAAGGATCCGAGCTTAATTTTTCTCCCCGAATCGGTGTAGACTCTCAATTAGCACATCAGCTCTCTCTCTCTCATTTTATATCCTCGAATATAAACAGAGCAGCTCATCATCACCGCGGCTATAATACGGTCGTCTTAATACACCCCGAACGAGATATGCATGCATCTGAGAAAAAAAGAAGAATAAAAATCCAATTTTTCCATCCCGTCAGTTTCAACCCCAGCACTAGATTCCCGTCTACGGCAGCCATACGTTATACCCACCCACGTGCCTATATATACAAGATCTACGCAGCAGCAGCAGAGCTCGCGTCTTTTCAGCATCAGCGAATGAGGAACGCGCGAGCCGACGAAAGAAAAAGAAGAAGAAGAAGAAGCAGCCGAGCGCATAACTCGGCTCTGGCGGCGGCGAAAACAGGATCGCGGAAGAACAAAAGATCCTTGCTTTCCTCGAGTGCTTTATGCCTCGGCTTCGCTGCGATACTACCACCCCCTTCTGTAAATCTAATCGCGGCTCTCTACGTGTGTATGTATACAGCTCTTATCCTATATACCGGCAGAGAGAGTATATACCGCTCTCTGATAGGGGACGCGGTAATAAATTCAACCGGCCGCCGCTGCACATTTCTGCGACTGATTTACCGTGACAGAGAGGATCTCATGAATTTCACGGATTTCGGATTCGTGTGCATGTATACTATATAGGTGTACGCGCAGAAAAACAGACTCCGATTTATCGCGATGTGCGCACTTTGTTTTTTCCGTAATCTCGCTCTTATTTTTTGGAAACGAATATATAATGTATACACTGTGCAAAAAGTGAGAGTATAGCTATATGTATTTTCCAAATACCCTCACTTGTTGCGCTCGGCCGTACATACAGGTATATGCACCACCGCAGCTCAATATATATATAATTCAAGTCTCTCTCTGCGCGTAACGCAATTTCCGCTAAAAACTTGAGCCACCACGGATCACCCCCCTCCGAATCAGTGTCCCATAAGCTTCACAGCTTCTCACCCGCACAATCAGAATTTACGGCTATAGAAAATCATTGACGTTCTATGAGACACTAATTGCTTCATCGGGAGAGTATCTATAAGGCGTCGATCCTAACGCGTGTATATACGGACCGCAATTACGTCCAAAAGCAGCAGTTGCCATCATCATCAGCAGCAGCAGCAGCAGCTGTATAGACTCTGAAAAGCACGTCAATTAATACTCGTCAGCGGCTTGTACACACACGTGTCATACAGTGGGAGTATGTGACGTCGGACGAACCTGACGTATGCAGCGGAAGCGGGAAATATCGATTCGACTGACGTCTGACGTACTGCCGGTGTGTGTGTGTGTGTGTGTGTACGTCTGCGTTTCGAGACTTTAACGCAGGTATATTTATATATACACATATAGTGTTGCAGCGAAGCCGGCAGCTGAGTTATGGGAGTCACGCTCGGAAGGGCGTGAGACTCAAGCATATATACTACTGCAGCAGGTTGATGCAGGCGAAGGTAGCTATAGTCCTTGAGAGAAAGAAGCTTCGCTGCCGCTTTTAAACGGTTTTGTCGGTTTCGCGGCTAGGAATAACGATGATATTCTTGCGTGAAAACGTCTTTAGAAGAAAAAAATCTTTATTGAGTCAACGAGAAGCCGCGCATAGCTTAAAAAAGAGAAAATCAACGTTCACATCGACGCCCATAAAATAGCCAGATAATTGACTTGATCATTCTCTCTCCCTCGTATTAAGAAGCTATTTTCTCAGTAGCGCGTGCGGCGGTAGCAGTCTCTCTCTCTCCAATCTCCTCGACCTCGCGCCTTCTCCTTTTTCATTTTTTATCCTCCAACAGCGGTGGCGGTGCGAGGGTGAAAGAGCGAACGAAAGCAAAGGGTGAGAGGCGGCTCATTGCCGATCATTAGGGCCAGCCGAGATGCGCTATCGAGGTTCGTGTCGCGCTTGCGCGGCTACTGAGGTCAGGTCGCGATTACGGCTTCTTTTTCCCTTTTCCTCTCTCTCTCTCTATACATATACGCCGAGCGAAAGAGAGAGATTATCTTGGAGCTGCTGCTATGTGTGTGTGTGTGTTGCGAAGCTGAGAGGCGTTGAAGAATGAATTGCCGTGGAATTTGCATGGGTTTTTCTGGGAAGACGGTTAATTTGCTGTGGGTAAATAAATTCAAAGGGGAAAAAAGTCACGCGCGCTGTAAAAAAAATAGAAGAAGAAGAAGAAGAAGCGTAATCATAACAAAGCCAATATGCCGTAACGAAATTACCTGCAAAAGCTCCCGCGAGGGGTCGTAACGTTTAAATTTACTATGCAGACGCGATTGGATTCCCGAGCGAGTATGAAGAAGAAGAAGAAGAAGCGGTTCCGAGAAAGGGTAACTGCAGTCACTAAAGAACAAAGATATTGCGCGAGCTCCGGACGGATCGGCGTGGCTGGTTGGGCCGCGACAACAAAACTCTTGTATATACTGCGCTCGTTTTAATTAGCGCTATTATATTGCTGATGGCTTAATAATTTGGAAAATATATAACGCTTCCTCAGGCGTGTCTCTATAGATCTGACGTTTCTTCAACAGGTATAATATTGCTCAAGCGACTGTGACAGCTATGGCAAAGTAACGGGAAAGAGATATATAAGCTTTACGGCGCTGGCTGCAATTTCCTCTCGGTGTAATTTTAACATATCCAATTTTCACTTACATTTGAAATTCAATCGCCGACAGATTCTTACTGTGAGCTGCGTTCGAGTGTACAAGTAATAAGCGAACCGCAATGGATTAAATATGTGATTTTTTTTATTTATACCACACGCACACACTACGTGTGCGCGCATACATATTTATACAAAAAAGAAAAGAAAAGAAAAGGTAGTTATTATTACATTTACAATGAAAAAACGACTTGACAATGAACATGCGCTGCGGGATGAGCCTCCCGGCGTACGTTGCACATCATATAGGTATACAGCGCAGCTCGGCGCCGACAAAGTGAAACAACGTGCGGCCGAGCTGCGCGAGACCGTCGAACAGTCGGAGTTGTCGTATTACGGGCAACTCCTCTTCGAGAGTCCGACTATAATGGAGTGTCCTCAACTGCGAGTATTACATTATCGATAATAATGACAACAAGGAGTTTAGGCGCTCTCGACGGAGATGGCGTCGCTCTCGGCGATGATGGCCTCGTTGGCGGGGGCGATGGGCGCAGCAGGTGCGGGAATCGGTGCAGGGTGTCCGGGCAGGATGGCCTCGGTGTGATGGATGGCAGCCGGGGCAGCAACGGCGGCGGCGTACAGGGGCTGGTGGAACTCCTCGATGATCTTGGCTCCGTTGTGGATCTGGAATCGCGACTGGCTGCTGGTGGCCAGGGGCAGGTGCTGGGTCACGGTCTTGACGATCGGGGCGGGTGCGGCGTAGGCGAGAGGAGCCGGTGCAGCGGCGTAGGCGAGGGGAGCCGGGGCGGCGGCGTAGGCGAGGGGAGCCGGGGCAGCTGCGTAGGCGAGAGGAGCCGGGGCGGCGGCGAGGAAGCTCGGACGGCTGGCGAACTCTTCGTAGATCTTGGCGGAGCTGGCGGGCAGAGGAGCGGCGTAGGCGGCGATTCCGCGCTTCTTGCGGTAGAGCAGGCCGGGGGCGGCGATGATGGCCGGGCTGTACTGCTCGGTGATGATCTTGGCGCCGTTGTGGATCTGGAAGCGGGACTGGCTGCTGGTGGCGATGGGCAGGGCAGCGGCGGCGTGGGCCAGGGCCGGGAGGACGGCGATTCCGCGCTTCTTCCTGTGGTGGCTGAGGGCGGCGAGGGTGGCGCGCGAGTGCTCGGCCAGGTGGGCGGCCTTGGCGGCGGCTACGTCGGGGGCGTCGAGGGGCACGGCTCCGTCGACGGGGATGTTGGTGCCGGCGGCGCGGAAGCCGAACTCGTCGGCGATGTAGTTGACGGTCTGGAGGATTCCGTGGGCGTCGACGTAGCTGTAGGCTCCGGTGGTCGTTCCGTCGAGGGCGCGGAACTCGGTCTTGGAGGACGGGCCGCCGGAGTAGCTGTAGCCGTACTCGCCGGTCGCCGAGTTCGACTCCTGGGTGTACTGGGGCAGGGGCTCGATCGAGTGGCCGATCAAGTCGCCGGCCAGCGCCGAGGCGACCAGCAGTGGGACGAGTGCCTGCAAGCGGAGATAAAAAATGACAAGTTATTAGAGAACAAAGGCACAAGCGTATAGTACGAGAGAGAGATACTCACGAGGGAGATCATGTTGCTTGAAGCTGCGAGCTGCTCAAAGTGCGAGGTCCAACGGGCGGCTTTTGACTTTTATACCGCGCGGCCGCAGCCAATAGCCGCGACCAGGAACCGAACCGCGCGTTAGCAGCCGGCTCATCCGGCGAAGGACAACCGAATTCCGCTCACTCTCTCGCCGCGGCGGCGGCGGCGGCTCTTTCTTTCTCTCCGCGCCCTGCCTTAATATCCCGATCGCCTCGAGTGTCTATACAGCGTAAATACACACAGACGAGCTTTTTTGCGTCTGTCTCGCTTTGTGCACGCACGTAGGTATCCTCCCGATGCATAATATACACATTACATATATATTTGTCTTCTCTCATTGTTTGTTTTTGTCGCGCGCGGCTGGTTTTTCACGGCGGTGCGCTGACGAAACGCGATGCTTATCCGAATGCCCATAACGATTGCGTCCGATGGTATTCCTTTTCCTTGCGAGGCTTATGGAAAAAAGGTCTCTCGCGCGTCAACGTCAATCGGCCGCAGGGATTTGTGTATATGTATATATGTGTGCTACCGTTTGGATATACGAGAGTTGCGCAAGGTACACACGTATTATAGGTAAGCCGGCGTTACGCGAGAGGCGAAACTGTCTATATCTCTCTCTCTCTCTGGAGCCAGCCACGCGTAATATTATGCATTATAATGAGATGATGTGTACAGCGCGAGATGGATATGCCGAGCGGGATTTGTACATGCGACCGAGTGTCACTTTGGTATTGTTCTCCTCGAGAGGCTGATATGCCGGAGCAGATGTGTGTTTTCAGAGAAAAGAGTATATAGTGATATGTGTTACCGAGTAGCAGTGGATGTATGTTATTAGCGGGAAATTGTTGTTGCTCTTGTTTTAATTCTGGACGACGACAGCGATGCTGAACATTAAAACTCGTTTGTTTCTTCACGCGTGTCAATAAGCTCGATAACTGTCAAATGCGTTAGACTTTCTCGTATTACACCGCGATAAGCCGATTTCGGAGTTCACGTAATTCGTACGATAAATAGTGTACTTTGACTTTTCTCGTATATAATGCAATCACTGGGCGCCACCGCGATGTATTTCTTAATATCAGATGCAACAAGCGATTACCGACAGAATTGACCATTCAGATGTATGTCTTCGGACCTTGGGATTACTTCGATTTACATGTTTGTTTTATTCTCGGCCGCGCGAAGAAAGTAGATATATACACAGTAGCATTGAATGCTTTTCGAAACTGTACCAAAGTCTAAAAAGGGCAGAGTTGATTGTATGCAATAAGTGACATTGAAATTCGGTTCTCTTTCGGGTCTTGACACACACACACACACACACACACAGTCAGAAAATCAATTCGAATCTACAACGTCATGTTTTTTAAAAGTACGTCTCTCTCTCTCTCAACAACAAACCAAAATCACGACGACAAAGAAGCCAAAAAACTAGCTCACAATAGCTGTTATAATTTTTTTTTCACTCTATCGAACCAACACATCGAGCTGCATTTTCGAAAGGCGCCCGGAAACCTTTTAATCACGCGTTGGCTCTAAATAAAGAACGAGTATACTCGCTCCCGCTATACATACTGGATAATTCGCGCGACCTCGCACGCGAGCTAAAAC